>APFE031056253.1:0-12426 GCA_000404065.3 Pinus taeda | reverse complement strand
GAAAGGAGCTGAAATCTCATAATTTTCTGAGCAGGGAAGTAGTGATTCCAACCCTTCGAAGTCAACAAACGGAGTAGTTTTCTGGGGCAACGCAGTTCAGTTTGGTGCAACAGTTGTAGCAGCCTTCAATTCAACATTTTCTCACTTGGTTTTTGTCATGCTTGTCCATTGAGACAAGCCTAGGTGCACCATTCTATTTTACTATTGTATTTTGCTCTTGAAGAAGTAATAAAATGGCTTAGCAGTTCTCTATTTCCAGTGTTTCCATGGGTGCTTAATGTATATTTCGTTTTTCTAATTGCTGGATTGTTTGCATGCTTTGTATATCAATTGCATTCCTGTTTAGGATCATTACAACCTAGCTTTTATATGAAGGGATCTTTTGTTAAGATGGAACATTGAGCTCTGGGAGCTCCAGAATGCTTGGGGTACTCATTTGAGCTAAGAGCGACCTCAATGTGAGTGGTTCTCCTTCCCCTATTGGTGGGCTGCGTACAGGGTGAGTGGTTCACCTTCCCCTGTGATACCCCATGATGGTTGATATGTGTGTAGGGTGAGTGGTTCACCTTCCCGTACGATTGATGACACATGTATGTAGGGCGAGTAGTTTACCTTCCCCTATGATTGATGACACATGTATGTAGGGTGAGTGGTTCACGTTCCCTTACTAGTGATAACATATGCATAGGATGAGTGGTTCACCTTCTTCTATGGCATATGAGCAGGATGAGTGGTTCACCTTTTGCTGCGGATACCCCAGCGAGAGATGCATAGAGGCATTTGGTTACATGTCAGTGGGATGTGGTTCATCCTTTCCCCACATGTAGGATGCTCATTCCCTACAATTATTGGTTGACATGTCAGTGGGATGTGGTTCATCCTTTCCCCACGTGTAGGATCCTTCCTACGATTGATTGTTGTGATTTGTGTTTGTAGGATGTGGTTTATCCTTTCCCTACATGTGATTGTAATTTGTGTTTGTAGGAGGTGGTTCATCCTTTCCCTACTCTTGGTGATTTGCATACGTAGGATGTGGTTCATCCTTTCCCTACTCTTGGTGATTCACGTACATAGGATGTGGTTCATCTTTTCCCTACGTATGGTTGTGATGTATGACTGTAGGATGTGCTTCATCCTTTCCATACGTGTGATTGTAATGTGTGATTGTAGGATGTGGTTCGTCCTTTCCCTACATGTGGTTGTGAGCAGGATGTGATACATTCTTTACTTGCTATTGATTCAATATCATCCTACCCATGTAGTCCGGGACACATGGGAAGTACATCTCATCTGGCCAATGAGTTGGGAAAAGTGTTTAGGGACCATAACACTACCAATGGACGCATCGGGTACTGTCGTACTCTCTATGAATAGGATGCATGGTGTTCCTCAACTTGATCTGGGATCAAGTCTAATTGTGGTTTTACCTCTGGACTGACTTTGGTCAGTGGAGAGTGGTAAGGTCTTATGACTCACTCTTGATCAATTCTTCTTCATTATTACACCAATGTTCAACAGAGCAGGGTAGAGCAGAGCAAAAATGAGATACATAGATGGTTCATATTGACTGGATGGCATGATGATGGATGGATTGGTTGATGGAATTCTCCCTAGTTGAGATCGAGTGTTAAAATTGGCAACTAGGGCCAAATTCAACTTTGGACAACTCCTTTGGAGAAGATAATTATGGCATTAAATTCCTCTTTTCAAGAGGACCAAAATCGACCTAAAGATCATTGAATTTGGTTAAGGAGAAATGTGATTTTGAATTTATGTTTCTCTCATGTAAAATTAACAAGGTCGGCCTCACCTATATGTCGGCTCAATAAGCCCAAAAGTCACGTTTCTTCCACTCCAACGACTAGTATATATAGAGGTGCTTTCCACCTTATTTTACACATCGAAAAAGGTCAAATCATGTTTGAGGCAGCCGAGCTGAGAAGGAGGACGTAGGAGTATTCTGTTTTGGGTTTTCTCTTCCATCAAAGGGTCGAGAATCTTCTGTTGGGAATGTCACAGGTTGTTAGGGCATGTCTGGGCTAGTTTCATGTGGTAAATCCTTCCCCACATCAGGCCGTGTTTCTCAGATAGAAGACCAAGGCTGTTGGTGGCATATCTGAATCTAGATCAATGGGTGTTTATGTTGATTTTGGGTAGCATCGGATGTGCTCTAGCTCCAAAATTTTGTGGAGGGGCTAGAATAAATAAGATCTCCAAGACCCAAAAATTGTTTGGAGAAATTCCGCTTGGGTTGTGAGTTATTTAAATAATTAATATTTTTAATGGGTCTGTAAGTCTAGACTTAGGAAAATAAAAATATTAATGGGTATTAATAAAAATATGGGTGAGAAGCCTTAAGAGGTGGGGATCAAGTCTGTTTTAATCTTAGCCGTTGATTAGGGACTTAATCTCGGCCGTTGATTCATTAACAAGAAAAGTATAAGAGGAGGCTTGAGGGTTAGTTGGAGATACAACAAGTGATTAGTCAATTCGATTTTGTTGGGGTGAGGTTTGCTGAGAAAATCAAATAGGTGATCTAAGTTGCAATGGGAGGGGCAGAAGCAGGGATTTGGATCGGAAACGAGTTCCGAGCCAAAGAGTACCAGCCAGAGAGGCAGCACAAAGGTCTACGTAGCCCAGGAAGGGCCTCATGTAGTGCTGATGCAGGCAAAGAGGGTCTCTTGCAGTGGTAGTGCAGGATATTTGTCAGAAGTTCGAGATTTTGCTAGAGAAGCGAGGTTCTAAGTTGGGAGGGCTAAACAACAATCTTCCTCCAACAAATCGATTTAGTAGAAGGGGTGATGTAGCCTCCTGGAGACAAGATGTTGGCCTAAGCAGTGATTGTGCTGAGATTTCACAGTGTTTGCTGGAGTCAGGCCACTCAGTGGATCAAATGTGACTTGGAGAACGAGGTAAACCCTCGTATGTATTTCTTGCTGCTGATATTTATCTGAAAGGTTAGCCGGTGTAAGAGGCAACCTGTTGTACTCAGATTCTGCTTGCTTAATAATACAAACCCTCTATTTGTTGCACCGATTTTCCTGCATTGGGTTTTTCTGGGGACGTGTTGTCCACAAATAACGGTGTCCCTTGTGTGTTTGTCTCATATATTTTCAGTTTATGATTTGTATGTCAGTGTAGTCTACAATATTGTTTTTCATCATTGTTTATAAATTAAATAACTTGTTGAATGTAATAACAAGTAGGAGATGACAAACCAGTGATTGCAGTACGATTTTTGATGTATAGATTCAGAAATTTTCACAGTTTATGACAGTTTTGGACCATATTCTTCTCACCCTTGTTGGCTGCCGACCCTCTGTGGAGTATGGCAGGTACAGACCCCCATTGAATGGAAGAATAGAGGCTAAGCTATTAGCCTGGTCTAAGCCGCTTTCTCTGCTAAGAAGATCGAATGTTTTTGAGGTTTATATTGTAAGTTTACTGTTGTAGGTTAGGGCAGATATATGCCCTAGCTAGATCTTCATTTAGTCTAGGATTAATCTAATTTGGCTTCCTCATCTTCAGTAAAGAAGGCTGCATATATGTACCCAAGATCAAGCTTCTTTAGAAGTTCGTTATTATCTATTATGAACCATTGATGAGCTCATGGAACCGAAAGTGTAGACTTGATTGAGTTATTTCCTTGACATCTAGATAGTGGTATTGCTCGACATATTGGCAAGTCAATTTGACTTAAGTGTACTCTCTCTCTAATTCTTTGCTGAATATTTGATAATAATAATAAGAAGAATTGATCAAGGGTTTTCCCCATCTTGGGGTTTTTCCCTGGCTTGAAAAACATTCTTGTGTTCTTCTGACTTGGCTTGTCTTCAACTTTCATTATTTATGTTCTTTCATTGGTTACAATCATGATTAATGAGATTGCTAATGGATTAATGGGCAAATGATGTAACTAACCTAAGCAAAGAACATGTTAATTCAAAATTAACAGGTTTTCTTCCATGAAATTTAATGAGCCCCAAAAATGGGTAACTTATTGGGTTCATTTTGCCTAATTGTTCTCTGTTAATCCACCATTTTCATAGTTTATGCATGCTTTTGAGTATACTTATGTTAATTGAATGAATGAGAATAGTCACTTGACCAAGAAGTCTAATACGTGGTTATTGCAGATTTTTGGACAACTTTTGGACCAAGGCCAAGCATTTATGAGTCAGTTGACAGCCAAACATGAGGGAAGAAGGGTGAGGATTTGTAGGAAGGGTGTCTCCTACACTAAATGGCCTCTTCCTCGAATTCTCCACCATCAGTGCGGAGTTCAACAGGCCACCAAAGATGATTCCCAAGGGCAGCGGAATAGCTTTTTGTAAAGTGACTGATTACTTGCAGTTTGAGCAGCCGAGCCCCTTGAGTTAAGAAAGGCTATTGGAGGTCCTCGTAGTGCATAAGAAGGAAGGCTTCCAACCTTCATAGGTTACTTTTGGAACATTTGTATTTTGCACTCTAGTGTTGCTCTGTTTTTCAGCTCATTTTGAAGCTTTTGCTGTAAACATTTTGGAGACATGGTTATTTTCTGAGTAATGGAGATCAGTTTCATTTTGCTTCAGCTTTGAGCTTCTTCTTAGGAGCCTATAGCTCTTGGGGTTGGGCCCAACCCAAGTGCCAGGACCTCCTCTGTGTACTGTTATATGTTTTTGCTTTATTCATAGAATAATTTCTGCTAGTAGATTACAATCTTGCTTGATTACTGTCCATTTTTGATGATTGAAATAGTTGTTCATGTTTCAGGTTGATTTAATAGGTTGGTAACAGAAAATATCTTCGAAAAGGGCCATCAAGCAACCCTTGATCTCACCTCTCCCTCCTTGGGACCATGCGTTGAGACCAAGGTGTCCTTGCTGCCATAAAAACACTGTTCTTGCTTCTTCATGCCATTGCTAGTGTTAGATTCTTAGTTGCAAAAGTTGGTACCAGTCGTGATTACATGCTTAGATCCATTCCTGCTTGGTTTTCATAGTTGTCTTACATGATTTTCTGCCAATAAACTTCTGTCCATCATGATTTCTGGTATTTAGGTCAAATTAGGTTAAAGTAGCTAGATCTTTGGTTTTTCTAGTCTTCGTTTGATGAGTTTGAAAAATAACGTGCAAAGCATCTGTGATACCTCTTTGCCTAGACTTACTCCATCAATACAACCTGCTTCGTCCTCTAACTCAGATTCTTGCCTTTCATTTGCCACATTTTCTCACTTTGCCCTAATTCCTACATTCTTGTGCAACATTGCTTCTCCTATCTTCCAGCAAGCCCAATCGCCTTAATCACTCCTCAGCCTCATTCACCAAGTCCTAGACCTCTTCACACCCTCATAAACCACCATGCCCACTTCTCCACCTTTCTTCCACCATTAACTCTCCAAAATTCCCTTTCCAAACATCCTGTAGAACCGCTGCAGACTTCCTGTAGAAGCTCACGAAAGCGGTTTCTTGAGATCCGATCACTGTGAAACTCTCTGGAAGGGTGCTAGGGACCCCTTAGGCCCTCTTCTCACCTTCCCAACCTCCTGCAAGTGCCTATTCCATTTTCTTTCGCCAATCAACCTCGGCACAGTCAACAACACTTAAAACACATGCTCAATAACTCTGCCAACTTACTCGAAAATACAAAAAGATGTTTTTTCTAGATTTTACTGCAGAAGTAGCTTAGTCACATGCATTTTACCTTTCTAAAAGTCAATGGCATCCATTTCCACTGCTTTCATCTCTTTTCTTGCACTGGTAGGATTAGTCGGTAGAACTAGGGTTTGCTAGGGTTTGCATTTCCTTTCAGCTTTTGGTTTCTTTCTGCAAGTAGACTAGCCTCCTTTGAGTTAGCTTCCATCCATCACAGTTAAAAGCTTCTTCTAAGAGCTCATACAAGTTGGCTTAAACTCCTAACAGACTTGTGCCAGTTGATTAAGTGATAGCCTGCGGCAAGAGCTAGTACTTGTGCATACAGCACCGTCGCTTCCAAGTTTGTTACGAATTACCGGGTTGACAAAAGTAAAGAAGGGAGTCCTAGGAGTTGAAGCATTATTGCTGCAATACTGGAGCCCACCTTTTTTTTGGCGCCATTGCCGGGGAAGCGTCAGAGTATTTGTCATTGCTACTTTTCTTCTATTTTCTACTACAATCATCTGCTAAGTAGTTTATTTCAGCAAAAGTAGAGTAGTTTCATTTCTATTCTACAATTTCATTTCCGCAAAAGTAGATTAGACATTCCCTGCTTCTATAGACTAGCATTTCAATTCTGCAATTTCAATTCTGTAAGCGTAGATTAGCATTTCAATTCTGCAAGCGTAGCTTAGCATTTCATTCCTGCAATTTCATTTCAGCAACATAGATTAGTCCTTTCCTGCTTTCATTTCAATTCCGCATTTTCATTTCAGCAAGATAAATTTTAGTTAGTTGCAGTTCAATCTATTTCAGTTTTGTAGGTACAAGCAGAAAAAAAACAAAAAAGCAACCCAAAACATTTCATTTCATGCCTCGTAGGAACAGAGACAATACCGGAAAATTCTTACCCAACACCCCCACCACATCACTTAGTCTCCCTTCTCTCTTCTTTGGTGGCAGTGATCCAGAAGAACCTATAGGTGAACCTCCAGAGATATACGAAGATCCTATAACAAAAGAAGAGCAAGAAAGCATTCCTCTTGAGACCATGGCTGAACACAGAAACGGTGTTGGAGATGAGGAGAGAATAGAAGGTGCCTTCTCCATTCTAGAGACCAATGGGGACACGAAAATGAAAAACATGAGTCCCTCAGCCTTACCTCACTTCCATGGATTGAACACTGAAGATCCTGATACCTTCTTGTTTGAGTTTGTTGTCATTTGTCGAACTTATGACTATGCAGAAGACGAGCAAAAGTTGAAACTCTTTCCCTCTACCCCTCAAGGATGCAGCCCTACGTTGGTTCATGGGGTTATCTGGAAACAGTATCACAACTTGGGCTCAAATGCAGCAAGCCTTTAACAACAAATACCGGGACTACTGTAGGTCAAAGGAAACGAAGGGAGAAATCTTTCGGATGACCATGGGAAGTGATGAATCTTTAGAAGACTAAGAAGAAAGGTTCCAACTTAGTTATAAAAGGGCCAGGTGCACACTTGACCCTGAATCTCTAAAGCTGGTTCTGCTCCGAGGAGTCCCTGAAGACCTTCTAGATACCCTCCATTTGTTAGCGTGCGGAGACATCTACCAACTACCTTATGAGGACATAAAGGCTGTGTTTAGAAACCACTCTAGGGCAACCCGGAAAAGAGGTAGGGGGAATCAACTTTCAGCCAGTGCCACCTTCTCCAAACATGAGTTTACAATTCAAATGGAAGATCTTAAAAGTGAGATGAGACAGACCATTTCCATGCAACTGGATACTTTCCGAATCCAACAGAAGAAAGAGGAAGCTGAAAGGGCTTTGACCATTTTTTGTCCCAGATGCACAAGGAAGCATCCTAAGAACGAGTGTCCATTGCATTCAGTAGAGGTATGTTTCGTTTGTGAGGAAGACCACCCTACAAACCAATGCCCAACCTTGCCCGGACTTAACGCCATGTACCAAGGGGCCGAGGGAGCCACTTAACCACTCTACTTCCTCAACCAAAGGAGGCCGCATGGATCCAGACCTTACTAGTAGGGGATGCAAGGGACATCCCAAACCTATTACGACCCCAACCAATCTGCTCATATACCTTTTTGGGGCCCTCCTGCTCATCCTTCCTGGTCCGCACCTCCTCCTTGGTCTTATCCATCTCTACCATACTCAATCTGCTGCTCATTCGTTTCACTCTCATGTTCAGCCACAACCTCAGTGGAATGCACCTCAGCCAGGGTGGAGGCCCCAATACAACTCTCCTCCCGCTATTTTACCTCCACCACCTGCTCCACCTCGACCATTACCTCCTGCTCCTCCAAGACAGCCCGAGATGCCTGCTCAATCGAACCTGAACCTCAATAACAGACAGGCCCAACAGGTATATACTAGAGAGACAACATGCCCTACCTACACTGTGGAGATTCAGGAGATCAACCTACGATCTGGGAAGGTCTTTCCAAATCGCCAACCTCCTTCGGAGGATGAGGAAGAGAAACAGGAAAGTGAACCTAAATTCATTCCACTATTTCCTGAGAGACTAACGGTAACCACGCAACCAAACCCAGATGAGACTGAACTCCTGGGAGAACTTAAACAGTTGTGTGTGAAAATACCACTTCTCCAGGCCATAAAAGATGTACCAATATACAACAAATTGATCAAGGAGAAGTGTTTCAGGCATCCATGCAGGTGCAAGAGAGATGCCCCAACTATCAATGTCATAGGACAACTGTTGGATCTAATATTGGGGCAAGTAATCTGTCCAAAATATTTGGACCCCAGGAGTCTTGTAGTTGATGTCCACATCGATGGCACCATAATCCCCCACACCCTGATTGATTTAGGGGCTGCCATTAATGTGATGACCAGGGACATTATGCTCGAACTTAACCTTCAGAGTTCCTTAAGAAAGACCTCGACAGTACTGCAGTTAGCAGACCGACCGCTCCACTGTGACTCCTGAAGGGATTGTGGAAGATGTCCTGGTCTTTGTTGATTCTTGGGAGTACCCTGTAGACTTCTTGGTCCTTCAGCCAAAGGCAAAACTCACTGGATACCCCCTCATTTTGCGAAGGCCTTGGTTGGCTACTGCGGATGCTTACATAAGTTGTCGAGCGGGGAGCATGACCATCAAGAATGGGCTTATGTCCAAATAGCTAGTCCTATATCCTCCTGCCCAACCTCTGTTAGAACATGATTTACCTCTCTGGTTGGAGGAGGGAGATGAGGATGAAGTCTACTCCGCAGCATTGTGCACAGTAGAAGCCACTACGGGAGGTCCTCAAACCGAGGATGACCTAATTGAGAATTTGATTCAAAATCCACCTCCCAGTGTGTTGCCATTAAAGGAGTTGGTGGAAGGTACCCAAGCCAGCGCTTTAGTGGACTTCTGTGTGGTTGATCCGACTTCTCCCATAGTTAAGAATGTGGAATTTGGCCCTGAAAGAACCTTAAAGATCAGCGCATCCTTATCTCCCTCTCAGGAGAAGGAGCTGTGTAGCTTATTGAACCACCATTTGGATGCTTTCGCTTGGAGCTATAAGGAGATGAAAGGAGTCCACCCTTCGGTCTGTACCCATCACATTTACATCAAAGAGGATTGTAAACCGGTCAGGCAGCCTCAGAGGAGAATGAATCCAACCCTTAAGGACATTGTCAAAGAAGAATTGCAAAAGTTGTTGGATGCAGGATTCATCTACCCCATCTCTGATAGTGAGTGGGTCTCTCTTCTGGTGCTTGTGCACCAAAAAGGACCATTTCCCTTTGCCTTTCATAGATCAAGTGTTAGATGGACTGGCAGGGAAGAAATTCTTTTCTTTCCTAGATGGGTTCAGCGGATATAATCAGATCCAAATCAGCCCGGAGGACCAAGATAAGACCACCTTCACTTGTCCATCTGGTACCTTTGCCTACCGGGTCCTTCCCTTTGGGCTATGCAACGCTCCTGCCACTTTCTAGAGAGCAGTACTGAGCATATTCGCTGAGCTGGTTCATGATTCGGTAGAAATCTATATGGATGACTTTACTCCTTATGGGTCCAACTTCCAAGAAGCATTGGCTAACCTAGGAAAAGTTTTAGCCAAGTGTATTGAGATGAACCTGTCCCTCAGTCCCGAAAAATGTGAATTCCTGATGACTGAAGGGACCGTGCTAAGTCATACAATTTCTCAGCAAGGATTACAGGTGGATCCCAACAAAATTGCTATCATCCAAAAGGTTCCACCTCCTCAAAAGGTAAGAGATGTTCTGAGTTTTTTAGGCTTAGCAGGATATTATAGAAGATTCATTAAAGATTTCAGTAAGCTAGCCTCGCCATTGTTTGGTCTTTTGGGGAAAGATGTTGAGTTTATATGGACTAACAACTATCAAGAGGCTTTGGATGAGTTGAAAGATAAGCTAGTAATTGCCCCAATCGTGAGAGGTCCAAACTGGGCCCTACCTTTCCACATCCACACTGATGCCTCGAACAAAGCAATAGGGGCAGCCTTATGACAAGTTGAGGAGAAACTACCATATGCCATATACTTTGTGAGCAAAAACCTGTCCAAGGCAGAATTGAACTACACTGTAACCGAGAAAGAGTTCCTGGCCGTAGTCCATTCCCTAAACAAGTTCATACACTACATCACTAGTTATCAAACATTTGTACACACTGATCATGCTGCGATTAGGTATTTAATGAATAAACTTGATGTAAATGCTCGTATCATTAAATGGTTACTTTTGTTGCAACAATTTGATTTGACCATTGTTAACAAGCCAGGTAAGGAAAATGTTGTTGCTGACTTTCTGTCTAGACTAGACTTGCTTGCAGGTGAAGAAGGGACGGTAGACAATCAAATGCCAGATGAACACCTGTTTGCTATTTCAGTACTCTCTCCCTGGTTTGCTGATATAGCAAATTACTTGGTTTCAACACAGTTCCCTCCACACCTATCCTCAAAAGAGGAGCAAAATTGTGAGGAAAAGTGCCCCATTCACTTGGATTGGGGGCAACCTGTTTAAATTTGGCTCAAATCAGATCTTGAGGCGTTGTGTTAGGGAGGAGGAAGTTTTTGACATCCTCCTAACCTGTCACGATGGGCCCTGTGGAGGCCACTTTGCAGCAAAAAGGACTGCCTTCAAAATTCTACAGGCAGGCTACTATTGGCCGACTCTTCTTCAAGATGTCAGAAGATACATCAGCCAATGTGACCGATGTCAGAGGGTGGGGAAACCGACTCCAAGGGATGAAATGCCCCTCCAACCTCAAGTGACTTTCGAGCCATTTGAGAAGTGGAGCATAGACTTTGTGGGTCTTTTCAATCCTCCTTCAAAGCAGAAGTATTACATCATTGTGTGGACAGACTACCTGACAAAGTGGGCAGAAACAAAGGCAATCAAGGTAGCGACAAAAGAAAAAGTGGCTGAGTTCTTGAGGGAAAATATCTTCTACAAGTTTGGTCACGGATCAAGGAAGTCAGTTCACCTCTAACCTAATTGAAGACCTGCTCGCTCATCACAAGATTAAGCACAGAACCTCCACCCCTTATCATCCACAAGCAAATGGGCAGGTGGAGGTCACTAATAGGGCTTTGGAAGAGATTTTGACTAAGGTGGTGAGCAGCAGCAGAAAAGATTGGGCAGAGCGCTTGGTTGAGGCCACCTGGGCCTACAACACCACTTGGAAAACTACAACAGGTTTCACACCTTATGAGCTGGTCTACGGGAAGAAGGCTTTGCTGCCCATAGAATTCGAGTACAACACATTGAGGTTGGCAGCTCAGCTGGACCTAGACCTCAGCCATGCACAACAGGAAAGATTACTACAGCTGAATGGATTGGATGAACAGAGAATGCAGGCCCTCCTCCACTTAGAAGTTGTCCAACTCCAGAGAAAGATATGGCATGACCGGCACCTTAACAAAAAGCAATTTCAGCCAGGATATTGGGCGCTGTTATATGACTCAAGATACAAGGATTTCAAAGGGAAGCTGAGGACAAGGTGGCTAGGACCATATACAGTGGAGAAATGCAACGACAATGGTTCAGTTCTCATCAAGAACATTGATGAAGAAGCCATCCCCATGCTCGTCAATTGGCATCGATTGAAAATCTACAAGAAACCCCTTTCTAGGCAGGAGTTCATTGAAACTTTGGACAAATCAGTGCTAGTAGTGGAGCAGGGCCCTGTCTCTACTCTACCCACACCTTTATCATAAAAAAAAAGGAAAAGAAAAAAACAGAAAAAGAATAAAAAGATCCTTGGGTGAAAACCTCTTAGAGGCGCATGGGGCAGACAGTGAGGGTGAAAACCTCTTGGAGGCACCCCAACTGTCTCTCAAAGAAAAAAGGGGAAAGAGAAAAGAGAAAAACCAAGGAATAGACCTAACTTCTGTTGAATAATTGCAGGTTGCAGGGAAGACATTGCAGGTTAGGAGGGTTGCACAAAACAAGGACAAAAGTCAGCCTCAGGCTGCAAGCACCTCTCACAAGCACTTCCTCCATGACCACTCCCCTTTCCTAAGATTTGATCACATTCGGGTCAATATTTCACTTTCTACAGGAAGTTTTGGGCCTTCTACAGGAAGTTCTGTAGCTTCTACAAGAAGTTCCTGTAGACCCTTCAGACAGGCCAGAACATAGTTGCAGGAATCGCCCCCCCCCCGGATCCTAAGCCGGAATCGCGACTCGAGGCGAATCGTCCCGGAATCCATAGGCGAAGCGCGCTTCCAAAATTTAGGTGGCGCAATTCCGGCATTTTAAGGCGCTTCCTGCCATTTTAGGTGGCGTTGCCCCAGAATCGCGCTTCTGGAGGCGCTTCGGGCATGGGGTGGCGCCACGCAACC
>APFE031056252.1:0-13448 GCA_000404065.3 Pinus taeda | reverse complement strand
CACTATTAGGAATTTTTCTGGTAAAATTCCAAAAACAAAACAAACTGAACACAGAGACAATGCTCTGTTTCGCTCTCCAGGATCTTAAACATAACGGAAACAAATAAAAAAAAATTCTGAGCAGCGGACAAATTTTTCACACACGAAAGATTTCTATTCATTAAAAAAAAACTCCTGTTACAAAAGAGTCTTCCTTTCTCACAGAGGGATTTAGAAAAAAACACTCAGACTGTTGCGTCTGTTGTCTATTCTATTTCGCTGCTGTGGCCTTTCTTTTACATTCACGCGTTGCTGCGTGTTACAGATGCACTGTTGTGCCTCTCCTTTCAATTACATTTCATTTACACTGCTATGTATATTTTCATACGCGCTGCTGCGTTCTTCCCACCTCACGCTTCTTAACAAGAAACATTACACACACACACACACATATATATATATATGACAACAAAAAAAACTTACATCCATTTTCACTCGCCATGCTGCCGTAAAATAAAAAACAATAAAATTAAATGGTTTCACCAACTTTTACTTGTGGCCATACTCCCACTGAAATAAAATTAAAAACTTCACCAAAACTTACCAACCCACAGTAAATTACATTTACTATTTTACTGACAAAACTGGCGGTAAAGAAAATTTTACTTCATGTCAAATTCATTTGTTGCAGGCTTGTACTTCAATCGTTGACTTCAATTGGATCGCATCGCACAATCACAATTTGCAGGAAGGAAAAATGAAACACAATTATATTGGTGCGATTTGCGATTTGCGATCGGATCGCATTGCACCATCACAATTGGAGAAATCAAGTGAACAGAACAGAGAATTCAAGCATGCATGCGATTTGCGATCTGTGATAAGATCGCATCGCAGGAAACAAGGAAAACACAATTAAGACAAGGATAAAGAAATGCGATTTGCAATATGATCACATCGCAAGAAAATTAATTCTGCCGTTTGAAATTATTGTTTCAACATATACATTGCAATCGCATTAAATATTAATTTCCAGAGCTAACCACATCTCTCGGTAGCTGGGGATGCTGGGTAGTGTGTCGCCACTTCAAAATTTACACAGGAAAACTAATGTTAACATTATAAAGGCAGAAAAATTTCTTGCATGCGGCTGAACTAATAGATCTCCATGGATTCTAGATGTCATTGTGCAAGTAGTGACATAAAAAAATATTTATTGTGAAAGTTTTTATTGCGAAGAAACAACTAACAACCGAAAACAATGCGTCCAGTGCTAGGTTGTGTCCAACTCGCACAGTCCCTGTTGTCATCTCCCTGCAGTGTTAGTGTTTGTCGTCGTCAAAGTGTAGTAGACTTAAATGCATCCGTCTCCATTTAAATATCACACTACTTTGATTTTAGATGAGTAAATTAATGTAGTGTGTTGGAATATTTTTATAGTAAAATATGAATCTAAAAAATATGTGTTTACATGTTGTAGGGGTAGAAATATATATTTACATGTTGTGGGCAGAGACATTGTGATCCACTTTAAATATTTTGATTGAGTCAAACTAAAATAATTAGTAATTGTTTTTAAAAGTGCAAAGGTATATTAAAAGAATAGAAGATTTGGGAAGATTATCTTGCCATTTACTCCAATGCAAGCATTGTTAAAAATACATTAAAAGAATAGAAGATTTGAGAAGATTATCTTGCTACTCACTCCAATGCAAGCATTGTTAATTGTTTTTATGAGTGCATCAAAATCGATTCTGGATAGGAATATGTAGATGACAGATATTCAAAGCCACTACTTTAGAAAGGAGCATACAAATCTATGAAAATGACTTAGCCATAGGCTGCTATTAGGATTGAAGAAGGCATTTTCGATATTCAAAAAGACGCCATTGTAAGTTCTTCGGTAGAGTCCAGTGTCAGAGCAAGATGAATAGGAATGGAAACACGGGAGGTGGAAAGAGAGACAATTTTGTAACAATCTAATTTCATTAATCATTTTATTGTTAAGTTCATTTATGCTAGTTTTGAACTTCTAGGTTCTAAGTTTTGTAAATATGGGAACCATGATAATATAAAAGCCATTTTAGAAGAAAAATAAATAAATTTAAGTGAAATGGGTAGCACATCTCACCTATTGCGATTGCAACTACATAATTTTTTTTTTTTGGAATAGGAGTTATCTTCTAAACTAGACAATCTTGAATTCTTCAACAATTTCTAGGAAGTGCATGTGAAATCCCAAAGTGATCTCATGGTTAGGCTTGCTAATAAAACTATCAATATTTGAATGCTTCAAATTACCGTCCAAGTCCCCATAATTTTCGATTTTGGGGTAAAAGCAAAACCAATGACATTGATTTGTTCAAAGCGTTGATAAATTAAAGGCACATCCAATCCATCATATTGATTGAAAGAAGGCAACAAAAAAGTGACATTACTCCATGATTAACCTACAAGAATTAAATATTTCCTTACATTCTAGGTGAAGCGCCATCACATCTTTGGGTTCTTCTTCACTATTGATAAATCATTTTGTTCCCTCTTTTACCATATCATAATATAGATAATCATAATAAAAGAATAAAAAAATTTATATTTTAATATTTATATTTAAATTTTGTTTAATAAATTTTATTTTTTATATAAATTTGAATCTAAAATATAAACAATATAAAAATCTTATTCTAATATTTTTTTGATTTATTTTTTAACCCAAAAAGTTAAATTTATAATTTAAATAACTTAAAACCATGAAAATCAAATTCTCAAGGATTTAGGGATGGATCTTTCTTTTCATTTAGGATAATTTAAGCACTTCCACCCCATTCCATCAAGGTGCATGCACATTTCAAAATAATTATATATTTAACATATATTAAGATTTTGTATAATCAATATAATTTTTATTATAAATGATTAAAATATTTAAATATAAAATATAATTATTATTCTAATATTTTAGAGATTTATTTTTTCAATCGTTAATAAACTTAATTCTATGATAAATAATTTAATAGAATGAAAAATCAATTTTCTCAAAATTAGAGATTATAATTTTCTTTTTCATAGGATGACGGTTTCTAATTCTTGACTGTTGCGGTCACTTTCTTTTTATTTGGAGGGAGTAGGATGAAAATACAAGATATTATTGGTCAAACTACCCAACCAAAACCATCATAGGAACACCTTTGTGTAAAAAATAATCTTATTTCAAAACATAATTAATTTTAAATTAAATATATTAAAATAACAAATTCTATATTAATATTATTTTTATTAATGTTTTTTTTGTAGTTAAAATAAATTTGGTTTGGTCAATTTATTTGTGGGGTTTGAGCTCTATGAGAACCCATAATATACATGTGAAATATAACTACTTGAAGGGGGAATTAAACCAACTTAGTTCCATTTTAACTATGGATCTACCAAGCTGAGAGAGATATCAAATCTCTTCTCAATGTAAAATTTACCAAGGACCGAGAGAGATCAAATCTCTTTTCATTGCATCTCAAGATATAATTTGATCCCTCTCGTTGTTTGGCAGATCAAGAGTTAACATAGATCTAGGTTAGTTTGATATCAATTTAAAAAAAATAATGAATAAGATTGAAAGTAATAATAATAAACATAAAGGTAAATAAGGTTAAATTTCATATAAAATTTTATTGATATTTAAAATCAATGTCTTAAAAATATGATGTACATTTGAGATTTAAAATGAAGATTTTAAAGTTAATAGTAAAAATAATAATCATATAAGAAATTGAATTAGCATAAAATTTTAAAATCAATCTAATAAAATAATATTAAAAATATAATAATTTTTACTTCTCAAGATTAAAATGGAAGGAAAATATGGACCCAATGAAAATAATAAATTAAAAGTAATGATTTTTCAAAGGGAAAGAAAGATAAATGCTCTTTTAATCTTATTTATGAGTTATTTCAAACTTAAAGTGTAAGCACTATTGCATATTCTTAATAAACCACGAGTGATATGAACTAAAATTATATAAGTTTTTGTCACATATTTATAGTTTATGTTATTATAGGTCTATTAAAAGTACGTATAGTAAATACTCATTGGATGTGAAATTTATTTTTATATCTAACTAGTCTTTATAATTGAAATTTGATTATACTTCTAAATTTATCAATTGAAAATATAATTAAAAAAAAATTAGTTTTTGTATTTTTCTTGTAAAACTTCATTAGTTAACTATTACTTTATTATTCTCTTTAGAAAACTTGATTTAAACATTATATTTTATCCAAGGATCGACACCACATAACTATTGTTTTATTATTTTCCTTAAAAGACTTTATTTAAACATTATATTTTCTCTAAATACCCACACCACATATTTTTAATAAATTTCATGTGAAATAACCCCATTTATGTTCATGTATTTCATGTTTATGTCATGGTGGATATACTAAAAATGTCCTACCGACAATCTTCTGATATTTTTATGTCTTTGTAAATAATTTTTAAATATGTAGGTAGATGAAGTAAAGAGTCAAAAGACCATGAGTCCCACATAGCAGATGAAATGAATGGAAGCCTCTTATATATATGCAAAGTGTAGTCTAATGAAAATCTATTAGGTGGAGTTATTCCCTCACCGTGATAGTGGTATGAAAGTCGAGTGTTTGTTCCTGATTATTCCCACACTATGGTTGTTAGTGAATTATAGATCCGTTTTTTGGTGTGCTCTATCTGGCATCATCAAAAGCCCTATTAGTAGCAACTCTAACACACCTCTCCTCATGTCAATGTTCCTATTGACATTGATTCACATTTGACCATATAATTATGGTTATATGACATTTTGGGTGGGAGACGAAGTGAGAATTGTCATGGTTGAATATCGACCTTTATTTCCAACCAGGAGAGATGGGTGTTGATATAGTTGAGTTTCAAAGAAAATTCTTGTAAGGAGGATTGATATTGATTCGAGGAGAATGCTTGACAATACAAGATATTTGAGATAAGCTTGTACAATTCATGGATTCCTTGGTCCATCTTGATGGAGATCCTCTCCTATTAATAAAGACATAATTATAGGCTCCAAATTAGTGGTTGTTGAGATATATGTGAAGGGAGAACTCTCATCCTATTTTCATAGCCAATAATCTATTCACCATGGTTTATCTTCCTTTTATTCAAGGGGCCTTTCACAAGCTTTCTCACATTTTAAGGAAAAAAAACATCTTTCCAACCTTTAAACCTCTTTGTACCATTGACCCTTCCTTAATGAATGACGTTTACATGATCTCGTGTTCTTGTGAGATGCATTTTGTAAGTGAAATGAGTTGTTCCATTAAACTCCGCTTTCAAAAACATTATGTTGTTATCAAGTATAACCGCTCACGTTCCTCAACCTTTTACTTATAATCTTAATTTAATTTATTATTATCATTATTATGTTAACCTCAATCTTCTTGGTAGCTTTAATTTAGGAGTATTGAGATATAGTATTATTATTCCCTCCCCATTTAGCAATATTATTAATATAATATTATTATATTATTTAATAATAGTAGTAGTGGTGGTGTATGAATTTATTCTCCTCTTCTTATTACTAATATTATTATAGTATTTCGTTTTCTTATATTTTATATTAATAATATATATAATTTATTTTGATAATTTTTATATTTATTTTATTTCTGATTTATTAATATTGATTATTTTTATATATTTTATTTTTTTTATTCTACGTTTTATTCTTATTGCTAGTAATTTTTTCTCTTAATTATTTCTCCCGAAGCTATATTTTTACTTCTAATTATAGTTTATTTGTCTCATAGCTATTTCTTTCTTTAACTTTACCTGCTAGCTTTGTCTTTCCCTCTCTTATTTAATCTAGTCGCCTAATCATATTTTCTTCATTTCTTTGTCCTAATGAACCACAATAGTTAGTTTGTTAGAATTAATGGAGAATAGGCTATTATCGTTACGTAGTTGTGATTTTCCTTTCTGTAGTTATTCAGTTCTTATTCTACTGGGATATGATTTACTGTCCCTAAAAAAATGTATCTATTTAATATTTAGATTAATGTGAAGCTGTGGCGTGGCATTTTGTTTGAGGTAGCTCCTGTTGATCCACACGTGTGATTTCCTCTTGTTTTGGTTTATCATTTCATGTCTTGCCTGTGCAACTCTTGCTACGATGGCCATAGATTGGCGTCAACAACATGATCGTAGCCATGGATGAGATTCCCACCCTCGGTGCAGTATGAGATCCTCCTCCATCTAGTGAAAGGGTGTGAAAACTGAATGTGATATGCATGATATGCGTTCAAACAAAGTGATCTGCCATTTTTTAATACTTTCTACACCAAGAGATGACCCTGGATCCAATGCTAAAAGTGTAACTTGTAATTCATGTTTCCTCATGCATGGTTATAAACAAAGCAAAAGTGATCCTAATTTGTATACTGTGTTTAATGATGAGGGGTAGATAGTGTTGATTTCTTTATATGTAGATGATCTGATCATGACAGGAAGTGCATACAATCTCATTGATGAAATCAAGCAGCAGCTATCATGGAAATTTGAGATGAAGGACCTTGGAGAATTGCATTACTGTTTGGGTCTAGAAGTTTGGAGAGATTTAAGCCAAACTTTCTTGTCCCAGGGTAAGTATGCTAAGAGTTTGTTGACTAAATTTAAAATGGATGAGTGCAAGGCTGCATTTGTGCCTTTACAGCAGAATATAAAACTTCAGCTGAATGATGGTTCAAAATATGCAGATGCAACATTGTGTAGACATTTGGTTGGTAGTCTTATCTATTTGACTACAACGAGACCAGGTCTAGCTTATGCAGTGAGTGTTTTGAATCAGTTCATAACTCAACCTCATGAGAACCATTGGATTGCAGCGAAAGGAGTACTGAGGTATGTGCAAGGAACTTTACAATTTGATATTTTGTATTCTGATTCATTTGATGTTAGCTTGAAAATTTATATAGACTCTGATTAGGCAGGAAATTTAGATGATAGAAGATCAATTACAGATTATTCCTTTAGCATTGGATCCAGGATCATCTCTTAGTATAGCAAGAAGCAACATATTGTAGCCTTATCCTCAACAGAAGCAGAATACCAAGCTATGTGTGCAGCAACATGTGAGGCAGTTTGGTTGCACATACTTCTCTAAGATGCACGAGAAGAAAAGACAGAATCTACGGTTATTAATTGTGATAATCAAAGCTCCATCAAATTGGCTTATAATCATGTTTTTCATAAAAACACTAAGCACATAGACACTCAATTTCATTTTGTTAGGGAAAAGGTGCAGTCCAAAGAGATTTGTGTTGAATATTGTAATTCTTGTGATAATATGGCTGATATATTTACTAAGCCTCTCAGAAGACCGAAGTTTGAGTTGTTTGGGGACATATTGGGTGTGTGTAAGAACCATTTCTCCATTAAGGGGGAGTGTTAGAATTAATGGAGAATAGGCTATTATTGTTACGTAGTTGTGATTTTCCTTTCTATAGTTATTCAGTTCCTATTCTCTTGGGATATGATTTGACGTCCCTAACAAATTGTATCTATTAATATTCAGATTAATGTGAAGCTGTGGTGTGGCGTTTTTCTTGAGCTAGCTCCTGGTGATCCACACCTGTGAGCTTCTCTTGCTTTGGTTTATCATTTCATGTCTTCCCTGTGCAACTCTTGACATAGTTCATGTGGACATTATGACATAATTCATGTTG
Organism: Pinus taeda; assembly: GCA_000404065.3. Taxonomy (NCBI): domain Eukaryota; kingdom Viridiplantae; phylum Streptophyta; class Pinopsida; order Pinales; family Pinaceae; genus Pinus; species Pinus taeda. The sequence continues at coordinate 5,741 of APFE031056252.1, read as the reverse complement.
ACATTATGGCTGGTTTACATTGATGTCCTGATACTTTTTTTTTGGTGTTATAGGTGTTGATAGGTTATATGCTGATGTTCTGGAAATGTACAATATTTGGGCTAGGTAAGGGAAGATGCCTTGAAACTCTACAGGGGATTTTTTTTTTTTTGAGTTTACCACATTTATAGTGATTGTTACAAGCTCCCCTCAGTCACCCAATGACACTGCATAACTTCTGCAGGCTTTTCACACCTTGTATGTGGAATCTGTTGACTCCTCCTAGCTTGTGACCATGGTAGTCTCTTGTAGGTGTGAAAGAAGTACCTCTAGCTTAAGCTATTGGAAATTCCCATGGTAATGGATGCGCTCAAGTTGTTTGAATTGGACATTCAACGTTTAAAATGATTTGTTCATAATTATCAGTGTGTACATAATCAATTATTGGTCATTGACGTGATCTAATAGGTTGAGCATTGATGCGATTGAAAAGTTTGAATGTTGATTAGTTGATTTGGTATTTATAGATATGAACGCAATAACATCAAAGTGATCCTTGGATCTGGTCTCCAAATAATGAAACACATTGAATGTCATGTGCTGGCTTGATCGATTTAAATGGAGTTTTGAAAATGTTAAATATATTGGGTGTTGAATTGATTAAAGGTTAGAGAGTGGGTGAAAGAAATGAAGGTACAGTTCAATGGAAGGTGAGACAGTGCAAATGGATTAGACAAAATTATATGCAAACCTGTAGCTTTGTAGTGTGAATAGTAGTGGTTAGAATGTGCATGGAGGTTAAGACATAGAGGTCGATCTAGTATTGATATTAGATAGTGCAATCAAGCAAGGGATATGATATGTTCAGTAGTTGTGCTTTTAGAGAGATTGATAAGGTAGAGTTTATTGTGTGCACATGGAATGAGATAGAAATATGATATGGTGCTTAGAGTGCATACCTCCTTATAGTGGGTGTGATTGCAGAAATTTTAAGAGATCAATGTGTTGGAATGGCTGCGAGTAGCTCATGCAATTTGAAGTAGAGTGCCCTTGATTGTATGGAGGCCCTAACAAATAATATGTGAATGACATATGTCATAGTTCACATTATCCAATAGTTGAGATGTGATGGAGTGTTGTAGGTTGTGTATGACAGAGAAGAAGAGTTGAAGTGCGTTTGACAGGGAAAAAGTGTGATTGGACAAAGCATAGGGCCTGAATGGTTGTGATTGAGAACACATGCAATGTGACCTATGTTAGAATGTGTAGATATAAATTTGATTTTGTAGTGACAAAAGTGTTTCTATGAATATTACTTCTACATTTTTGGTGATAATGTTTGGATGACTAAGTATTATGTTGTAGAGAATCATTAATGCCATGTGTATGGATTTGTATGATTCTCTTGGGTATGGATATATGTTTCATGATGTATGGTACTGTTAGTGGTTGTTCAGAAGAGAGTGAAGTTGATGAGTTGGCTAATGTATTGAGCATATTTTAATATTGAGCAAGACTAATATTGTAGTGGTGTTTTTTGTTGAGAAGATTTACTTGGGCCCAGTATGAAAAATGAATGAAAGAGTGGCCCATACTGATTAAGGAGGTTAGGGCCTTCGATAAGTGTTGGCTTTCAAAGATAGAGGGTTGGGGGCTTCCTAGTTGGAAGTGACAAAAAAAAATATGTATAACGAGTTGGGGCTTCCTAGTTGGTAGTGACAAAAAGAAAAGTATAACGAGTTGGGGCTTCCTAGCTAGTAGTGGTCATAAACAGTTGTAGGGGTGGTGGCTTCTTGTTGATAGTGGCCAACAAAATTCATATAGAGGAGTAGTGGCTTATAACTATTTAGGGCTAGAATATATATGTAAAAGAGATTGATTGATAATAATAGAAGAAAGTAGTAGAGCAACAAGGTGGTTTTTCTCCCCTTGAGGGTTTCCACCAAAAATACTTGTCTCTTATGTGTTTCATTGTCATGTTTTTTATGTGTTGATTCCCATATTATATTTACATGTTATGATCCAATGATTATAGGTTGTGTATTTATTGTGTAAAAAATTGTCAAAAATGCTTAAAATTGTATAATTGCGAGCTATATCTCTATAGAATCACCACCCTGCCTCAATAGTAATCTAGTTTCAATAATTGGTATCAGAGCTCGTTCCCTTGAGTACAACTTGATCGCTAGAGGGTAGATTGAGGATATGTGGCAAAGAGTAGGAAGCATATATATCTGAAAAGAAAGGGTTTCAAAAAGGTAAATTATACTTCAGATCCATAAGGACCCTTATTTTAGCTAATTAAGGATGCTAAAGACAATTAAGTAGGTAGATCAAGTATTAATTTTTGCTTCAATTATGCATGCAATGGTCATTTTAAATCTAGTTCCCCATTTCCTAGTACATATAGTGATGATGGTGTTCTTAATAATATTGAGCTACACGAATATAATCAGTCATTTGAAATTCATTCTTGAAGTGCAAAGGCAACTGATCATCAGATGGATAAATCAAGATAAAAACGTATTGAAAATTAAATTCATATAAGAATAGAGGAACTTGAAGCTTATATTAAAAGGTTCACAGTTGAGAATAGAGACCAACAAAAGATACTACAATTTTTTTATGAAAAGGAATGTGCCTTAAAAGAAGTCATCATTAGATTAAATATTAGTTGGAAGAAGGAAGGAGATTTGAAGAGGGAATGGGGAAGTAGTGTATAGAAAAAGAAGACCAATGTGAAATAGTGGAAAATAAAATGGTTTGATTAAGAAGTGATTTAGAGAAGAAAACCTCTCAGCTGAAAAGAGTAATCGAAATTGTCTCTCTATCGAAGTGGATCTTAACCTTCATATAGGAGAAACCAACTTAGAGTTAGCTACAAGAGATAATGAAGCAACATTAAGAAAGTCTACCTCTCTTGAGAGATGTTGTGGCACATTGTAGAAGTAGAATGATTTGACCTTCTCAGTCGAATATCCATTAGAATATGTAGATGAATAGAAAGCCTTATCCAGAAAAGGATCAAGGAAGGTTTCTCTCATGATGAAGATCGTCTACAGTCAGCTATAACAATTCTTTTTATGGTTGTAGTTGTGCAATGAAATTTGGCCATAGGGATGTTGATTGTAGGATTTATGCAAAGAGGAGTAAAAATACGAGGAAGATTACCAGAAAAAGATATGAGCCTTTTCCCCTTTCCTTGGTCACATAAGGTGTTATGTGTGTGAAAATATTTCCCATATGGATGAATATTGCAAGCTTCCCAATTTCTTTAGGAAATATTGTCAAAAGATAAAGATCATACAAAGCTTAATAAACAAGAAGACATAAAGATATGTGCATGCCAAAGATTATCCCATCAAATTTAGGAAGGAGGAGAAACAAGAGGCTCTTAAGAGAAACTGAGGCCTGCATGGTCTCAGGGGGAGCATATGGAAACATCTCTAGACCACATGAAAGATCATTGAAAGTAACCATATAAAAAGCATTGTGTGTACAAAGGTGCATGTTAGGAGTGAGGTGCACGAGCTTAGAGGGAGTTTTACAAGGTTTTCTTTTCATTTTTGGTTTATTTCAGTCTCATCTTGATAAATGTTCTATTGGCCATATATGATTTTTCATAACATTGGAGAAATTTCCTTTTCAAACCTTAATGATGTTTTTGAAGACATGACAACCAAGCATATGATCCCATGTGTGAGTTAAAGGTTTCAATCTAATGTGAGTTTGGTTTTCTCCTATTTACTTGATTGATGTAGTTAATGCTATATACGATGAAAACATGTGTTGCAAGATAATTCTATATTTATGTTTTTTATTGACACTTGTTGTTAGGGTTTGCGACTAGATTTTGTTAGAATGTTGCTTTTCGAGTTTGGTTTGTTGATGGATATCATTTTTATGTGGGTCATGGCTGCAAAGAACTTCAGGGTTTTTTGTACTTATGGTGAATCTATTGAGATTATTGTGATCGAGATTTTTATAGAACAATTATGAGTGATGATATGATCACGAGCATGAATTCTTCAGGAAGTGAGCTGTAAAGGAATGGAGATTATAAAGAGAAGAAACATGTCCACGAGGAGCATCTCAAATGATTCTAGTGGATTAGCAGTTGATTGTTAGGATTATGATCCTATGCTTGAAGAAAAAGGAAAAGACACAAAAATAGGAGTTTATCATGCTTTCTTATGTGTTTGTTTTACATTGGATTATTGCAGATGTATCTTCATAAAGAAAGTGATGGATATCTATGTTGTTGTTTTAGTTGACCGAGACAATAAAGCGCGTGACTTGGAGTTTGTAAAACTATGATAGACATGGCCTATATAATATCAAATAGTCTTGTATGAGTTCATATCTAGGAACCTTGTATTTTCTTGAGTGAGGGTTTGTATTACAACACGACGATATGTTTCTAAGTTTGAGAGATCACATCTATGCCATGTATTATTATTCATGCAATGTAGATCTAAATGTATGAGAGTATGTTGCTTATGGTGTATTGGGAAGAGTGGTTCCTCTGTTATTGTTACCTGGGTTTTGATCTCATTTTATAAGCATGGAATGTCTTGACCTTGATAGCATGAGGCCAAAGGTTATGATAACATCATGAGCTACTAATAATGCTATATTGTAGGGGTTTATGTAGTTTGATGTTGTGTTTCAGCGGTTTGTGAGGGTTTACATATTGCATAGAGGATTTATTTCATGTTGTTTGTATGTTGTTGTAAGCCTATAAGCCTTACCATGCATTTGTTACTAAAGCATTGTAATATGTTTTTGCTAAGAACTTAGACTGTGGCCGAGGTGTTGAGAGTCTGCCATGTGTTATCATGTGCTATGTAATCTGATTATATTGCTAATGTTGTGAAGAACACATATTGTTTCTTATTGATTCAATGTATTATTACCAATCCATGTAAAGCTAAGTGAAGGTCAGAGTATGATTTACTAATGCTTATTCTATCCAGAGTGGAAGTGTTTTTATTATTGGGTTGGATTCCTTACTAAGATTTTAGACAAAGATGGAAAATTATGATGTTTCCATGTTGATTGTTAATTAGTGGTTTTGTAGGAAAATGTTGGTATATTTGGTCTATCTTAAAGAGATTTTACCTTTTCCATTGATGTTAAAGGCAGAGATTGGATGGCCTTGTATTTGCATTTGGTTGCCATCAATGTCGAAGGGGGAGACTGTTAGCATTATGGCTAGTTGGCATGTTGGCATTAATGTCAACCTAGAGATGGATCATGGTATTGATGAATTGTTGCTGTTGTGATTGGTCAAAGGTTATATCGCTAATGTTCTAGAGATGTACAAGTGCTAGGAATGGTGAGTGAAGATTCATTGGAGTTATAGTTTCAAATTAGGGTAGAAGTTTTTGAGTTTATCACATTTAAAATGACTATTGTGGGCTTCCTCTAGTCACCTGATGGCACTACCTAGTTGTTGTGGGCTTATAATGCTATGTAAGTGGAAATCTACCCAGAATGCATAGCTTATGACTATGACACTCTCCTATAGGTGTAGAAGAAATACCTTGAGATTAATTCAATAGAAAATTCCATGATAATGGATGCAATGGTACTTCAACATTTACAATGATTTCATCATCATTAGAAATGTGTATGAAATCAATTTATTGGTCATTTAAGTGGTCCAAGAGGTTGAGCATTGATGTGGCTAAAAGGGTTAAACATTGATAAATTTATCTAGTCCTTACATATATGAACACATTAACAATAAAATGATCCCT
>APFE031056245.1:0-19668 GCA_000404065.3 Pinus taeda | reverse complement strand
TGATGCTATAAAAGGATAATACTAATAGTATAATATTTATATAAATTCATAATATAAAAATATACATGACTGAAATCAAGAAAAAAGAAATAATTTATCAAATTACTTCTTGAATATTAATATTCCCACAAATGATTGTAATAGGGTCGACATTAAATTTATAAAGATCATTTATATTTGACTTGAAAGTGCCTCTTGACAATATAAATTAAATTTAACCCTAAAATTCTATATATAACTTATAATTTATAATAAACCAGGGGTTTTGACAGCCCCTAGTTTTTCCCATGGTATTCTTGAGCCATGGATTTGTCCATGGTATCCTTCTCTAATATAGCCTATTTAAACACATAAAATTGCAATGAATTTTTATTGTTATTAGCTTTTAGATTAGTCTCATATGTTTTGGAATAATAAAATTTTCTGTGTGGTTCAGAGACACTGGAGATTGGTGATTGCTACATAAATGATGGAGCTTGCCTTGGTTCAGGGACACTGGAGATTGGATGGATCTTGCGTTGGTTCAAGGACACTAGAGATTGGATGGAGCTTGCCTTGGTTCAAGGACACTAGAGATTGGTGATGAGCTTGCATTGGTTCAAGGATACTAGAGATTGGATGGAGCTTGCCTTGGTTTAGGGACACTGGAGATTGGTGATTGCTACGTCAACGATGGAGCTTGGCCCTGGTTTTTCCCATGGTATTCTTAAGCCATGGATTTTCCCATGGCATCCTTCTCTAATGTAGCCTATTTAAAGACATAAAATTCCAATGAATTTTTATTATTATTAGTTTTTGGATTAGATCTGAATTTGAATTTAAATGGGTGGTCTCAGGCCTGGAAATTGACCTCGTGTGGGATGGATTTTAGATTTCACAACGTATTTGACAATTATTGAAAATTCTTCACAGTCAAATTTGATGTGTGTGTTATAATAAGTAAAATGACAAAATGACTTCCAATTTTAAAGTTAAATCATCAAAATCTCTAATACCTTAAGTGCAAGTAAAGATAGCCTACAATAAAATATTATGAATATTATAATACCTCATTCAACTATATGTACAAATTATAGTACATTACATTCTATAGTATATGCCAATAGATTGGTGAGAATTTTAACACTCTATTTATGCTCCTATATATCAAGAAACCAAACTCCTATGAATGGAAGATGGTTGCTATACATTTGTAATTAGTATTATTTTTCCCTTTTTGTTATCGGATTCTCATTCTGAACTTTTGGGGTTCACAAGCTTGTTTAGTTATCATCAACAAATATCGGGTTTCCATTAGATCTCGAATGTGCACGGAAATAGTAAGTTCACAGTGCCATCCTTCTATGCATCCTTGCCTCCTTGCGCAGGAATGGGCTCGTGAAGAAATCTTATGAGCTTATGAGCTCTCAGTGCTTGCGATGCGAAAGTGGGACTTCTAATTTTCTCCTCAACAGGGAAGTTATAAGAATTCACCAATCCCATGTGTGTTCGATGAGTATCTTCCCTAACTATTAGATTTATATTTTTAGGGATAACTGTAAAGCGATATACTCTTGAAATTCTTCGCCAGTATTTCAGATATAACATGAATACTAAGTTAGATACATGTTTGATTATCGTTAGATATATTTTTATTATCATTTCACAGTTCTGCATAAATGATTCATTGCTCTTTCACTTGGAGAAAAAAAATTCAGATATAACATGAATACTAAGTTAGATACATGTTTGATTATCGTTAGTTATATTTTTATTATCATTTCACAGTTCTGCATAAATGATTCATTGCTCTTTCACTTGGAGAAAAAACTTTGGGCATAACTGTCTATGTTGACTGGTTAAAGAAAGGTGTTAGCTTTTATTTTGGACTTGTAAAGCTTTAGGTTGATATGATTCATTGTTCTTTCACGTTGGACTAGAGAGAAAATCTTGGGCATAACTGTCTACTGTTCACTGGTTAAAGGTCAAAGGTATTAGCTTTTATTTGGACTTGTAAAGCTTTAGATTGATGATACTTCAGAACTGAAATAAACATTTGGCAATTGATAATTATGTAGTCATTGGGTTAAGTTCCAATGGTTTTCGAAAAAGGATTACCTTACCCTAAAACTCGAGGCTTTCCTTACAATAAAACTCAAATAGACTTATATTGGAGTTTTAAGGCAATAGAAATTGATAACTCCTTTGTATCCATTTATTTGAATTTTCCAATGTGTGTGCAAGGGGATATTCAATGCACTCAACATTTGTGAAATGGAGGTATTTCTCTTTACTGAGTAGAGGTTGTAGTTTTTTTTGTTGGTAGAGTTTGCAGTTTTTAGTTGGCATCTTGCACTTTATGAAACAGTTTGGAAAGTGGTTGTCTAATTAGGGAGGTTGACATTTCTAAATTGACTTAGAACGTAACATGAAGGGCATCGAAAACAGTTTGGAAAGTGGTTGTCTAATTAGGGAGGTTGACATTTCTAAATTCTGACATGAAGTTGTCAAAATTGATGCCTTGCACCTGATCCTGAAATGGTACAAGTGGTGTTTCAACTAAGCTGATATGCATATACCTTGGTATAGGTGAGTCACCAGATCTACTTTGTAAGGGTGGTGTCATTAAGTTCTCAGAATTGATGCCTTGCACCTGATCATGAAATGGTACAAGTGGTGTTTCAACTGAGCTGATATGCATATACCCTGGTATTGGTGTCTCAACAGATCTACTTTGTAAGGGTGAATCAAATTGAAAGATCTGACGGACACCATTCAAAAATCTTGCACTAGCTTCCACATTGAAATTTCTACCCTGAGCGTCACCTGAGCTTGCTGAACGTCCTGGCAAGTGTGTGCATTTATATGTCTTCTCACTCTCATATGTCTTCTTACTATTACATGTCTTCCTAATATTTTTGGCATGAGGCTTTTTGGGAGGTGCCTCATCAGGAAAAATGAGCCTGGCTTTCTTCCCTCTGTGCCTCTTGGCTTCTGTATCATATGCTAAAGCAGCTTCTAACTGTGTATCATAGGTACCATCGCAAACATTCACGCCTTCGATGGGATCCCTGACTTCTACAGCCCATTTTCCTTTGCGTCGTTTTATACCTTTGTATAGGGTCTTCCGCTGCTTCTTGCTATCTGTCAAGTCTGCTCCTTTGATTTGGGAATTTGCCGCAAGACCTCCTTCAAAGAACATTAAATTTAAAAGCACATTATAAACTATATGAATTTAAAACTTAATATGAACATCTTGTTGAAATTGTAATTTCCCCTGTGCGCAGGCCAGCAGTTAAGGCGCGCAGGTCAGTAGTCAACACGCCGAAACCACCCAACAAGAAACCATAAACCGCCGGGAAGCCATCGCACCGCTCTTTGGCAAAAGTGGTTTCCGTACGAAGGGGCTCCGATGCGTTTTGGAGGAGGCACGTTGATTGCCATGACATCAGCACCTGACATTTATCGGACGATAAATGTCAGTCAACTCACCCCGCCCGATATGCGTCCGATTAAATGGAATGTCCTCTGCCGCTCGATTGCCAGGAAAGGTCTCCGCCGTTTAAAGTTCTCCAAAGTACATACGGGCGCCGTTTAAAGTTCTCCAAAGTACATACGGGCCTGTTAATAAATTAATGCAGCATGGTTGTATTACCATAACCCATACCTTATGTTAAATGCAATGACATGTTTTTGGTAATGTTTTTAAAGTTTTATGGCCCGTAACAGCATGGTTGTATTACCATAACCCATACCTTATGTTAAATGCAATGACATGTTTTTGGTAATGTTTTTAAAGTTTTACGGCCCGTAACAGCATGGTTGTATTACCATAACCCATACCTTATGTTAAATGCAATGACATGTTTTTGGTAATGTTTTTAAAGTTTTACGGCCCGTAATATTTATTGAGTATGGGCGAAAATGTGATGTAAGTTTTATTATTATTATTTGCGCATAGATATTGTATGTGCGTTGACTCCATTTGAGACATACAGCATCGCACACGGGAAGGAGATAATTGGGCTTGCAACAGCCAATGAAAAACAATGGATTGTAATCCAATGTGTGTAGTGTGAAATTACATACGGGAAAAATAACAAGGGTCCGCAGCACCTGAGTATTGCAAGGGATTCGCAGCAGCGAACGAAGACCAAGGGGTTTTATGTAGCAGAGTTCTTTATTGGTGTATTGTATTCGCAGCAGCGAATGAAAACCAGAGAACACACAGGAGTGTGTATGAATATTTTTGGGTTGAAATGTTTTGTGAAGAAATGGTAAAAATCCCAGCACATTAAATTTTTAATGTAAGAAATGCAGAGAACGCACACCAGTGCAGGAGAGGAGAAGGAGAAGTGAATGAAGAAAACCAAGAGGTAGTTTGTTTCAAAACCATGAATTGTTTCACACAGCAGTGAAAAGGTAAATGTGTAAATCCCTGTAATTTTTGTTTTCACACAGCAGTGAATGTAAATGAAATTTTTACACACAGTGGTGTAAAATTTCAAAGGAGACAGAGTAATTTCTTTGTAATGTTTTGGTGAATCCCTCTGAGTGAAAGAGGATGAATATGTTTCAGTAAATTCTCAGGTGAAAACAGAGTTATGGTTGAATGTTGTTTTTGGTAAATCCCTCACAGCAAAGAGGATGAATGTATATCAGTCATTTTATTTTAATGAATAAGAATCTTTTATGGTGTGAAAATCTCTGTTCTCAGCTAATTTTTTAAAAGGTCCTCTTGCAAAAAGATCCTGGAGCAAAGGTAAAGAGCATTGCTCTTGTGTTTCATTGTAATGTGGTTTTCGGTGATTTTCCCATTGCAAACAAAAGATACCCAACAGTGGTATCAGAGCTAGTCCAGGCTCTTTGATGGTGACAGAGTAGGTTCATGCTCTTTGAAGTGTCAAAGAAGCTGAAGGAAAGACCCTTGTTGCAGCAGCAGTAAAGCTTCTCCAGCTGTGTGAAGTTTCAGCCAAAGGGATTCAGGTATTTCTCAAGTTTTTGAGTTGTTGTTGAAGAAACAGTGAGTCACTTTAAAAACACAGTCAGGGATTTTAAAAATAGTTAAGAATGGCAAGGTCAAAGAAGAAAGTGTCCAAATCCCCTAAGGTTCTGTCTCCCTCTTCTACTAAAATAGAAAACAATCAATTTGTATACTTTCTATTTAAGGCTCCAAGGTTCAATGGAAACTTTGATATGTGGGAAATAACAATGAAGATTTTCCTATAGTCTGAAGGGATTGGAATATGGGAGTCAGTGATTGATGATAGCAAAATGGATGGAGAATTCAAGGAGTACAATGCAAAAGCAGCAAAGACAATCTTGGATGGGCTGCCTGATTCTGTAAAGAAGAATCTAGGAAAATATTCATCAGCAAAGGATATATGGGACAGACTTCATGACCTTCATGCAAAGGGAGCACTGACCATGACCATGAATCAAGAAGAAAATTATGAACCCATCATAGAAGCTGAAAATGAGAAGGTTGACCTCATCAAGCTTCAAGTGCAAGAAAGGGATGAAGAGCTTGCCAAGCTTAAGAAGGAACTTGATGAAAGCAAAAGGAAGCATCATGAAGAAGTCATATCCATGACAAATCAGTTGAATAAAGCAAAGAAGCAGGAAGATGCCTTGTCAAGTCAACTTGAACAAAGGCACAAGAGAGTGAACAAACTTGTAGAAGAGATTGGACAGTACAAGGTAGAGGTATCCTCCCTTAAGTCTGAGCTACAAGAAGCCAAGAAAGAGGCACAAGAAGCCAAGAAGTAGGCACAAGAAGCTGAAAAGAAAATGGAGAGAAGTCAAGCAGAAATCTCCAAAATGAAGTCAGACATCATCTCCCTTAAAATAGCAGCAGTTGAAGCTACTCATAGCAAGGAAGAAACTGAGGAACAACTTGCAAAGAAGAATACTGAGTGTGAAAGATTGGAAGAAGAAATTGTCCTCCTCAGGAAGAACGTTGAAGGGATGAACAAGATCATGAAGAGCTCTCAAGCTTTGGATGACATGCTCAACTATCACAGATCTCCATCTGATAAATCAGGACTTGGGTATGTAGGTGAATCCTCAAACAAGGATGAAAATGCTTTAAGAAAAGGAGATGGTGAAGAAGCCAGAAAGAAATGGTGATGCTCCTAGTTCCAGCAAAGGCAAGGAGAAAAATGAAGGCTGCAATAGAAGAAATTCTGCTCCAAGTAGAAAACCAGCTCCAAGAAGAAATGCAGCTGATGGCAAAAAGGCAAGAGGAAATGGTGATCATCAAAGGATCTCAAGGCAACAAGGCTTAAGAAGTACATCAAGGAAACCTCCATCTCTCAGGTACCAAAGTTCATTTTTTGGTTATTGTTATTCTTGCTCAAACTTTGGTCATATGGCAAAAGACTGTAGAGAATTTCATGGAGATAGATGTTGTGGTCCCCGACAATCTCCAAGAAATAATTTCACAAGAAGAAATCATGAATTTTTATTCATGAACAATGTTGAGTGTTTCAAGTGTCATAACATTGGGCATATGGCACGAGATTGTAACTTGACATGGGCTCTTACACAAGCTAGACCCATGCAAAAGAAGAAAGTTACACAAGTATGGAGAAGGAAGGAAAGGCAATCTGAAAATCCTTTGAACTCCCCAGTGGATCTAAATTTGTTTTGAGAAGAGTCTGCCAAAAGAAGACAAGCACACACTAAAGGGGAGCTTGTAATTTTTTTGTTGTTGAACTGTCTTAACAGTCACTCTTTGATGAAGACCTTTTTTAAGGGAAAATATGAAGTTAAATCTGCCATAAAAGCAAAAAAGAAAGAGGGGCAGCACTCAAATATGAAGTGCAGCAGCGCAATGAGAAAAGTATGCAAAGCATGGAGACCCTCACAGCAGTGGAAAGATAGAACATAAAACATCAGTTTTTTTTTGAATTTTGTTATGGAGCACATGCATTGAAATGCATAGCAATGGAAGGTAGCTTCCTTCTATGTAATGTGAGAGAACATACTCACAGCAGAGTGAGTACAATACACAGCAGTAAAAAAAATGTAATGTTTTTCTTCATATGCAATGCAGCATGCAAAGAAATGCATAAAGAGAAACAGGGACAGCAGATTTTTAATGCACATGGGTGAATGATAATGTGTGACAACAGAAAAATGAAAGGAACTGCACAGCAGTGCATTGTGTAAAAAAAATGAATGAAGACTAAGATTGTGTGAAGCAAAGGTGTAAAAAGAAAAGGCAGCCCGTGTTAATTTTTTTTGTGTGGAGAATGCAGCGCAAAACAACGTGAGGATGATTTCTCTCTATGTGCAAGTAATGGAGAGTAAAGAGTTAGTGTATAGGCACACAACAGTATGATGAAACAAAAGGCAGCCACAGTGCAAATTGCAGAGGCAACGCAGCAGCAAATAAAAACCCAGGGATGACAGAGTCTATGGTTATGGGTATGGACAACAATGCAAATAAGAAAACGCAGAAGCATGAAGTTTTGTTGAAGAAATGAAAGGTAATGGACAGCAGTGTTTGGCGTTAATCCCTCCGTGAGAGGAAGTGAAGTTCTTAGTGAATCCCTCTGTCAAGAGGAAGGTGTTCTTCAGCACATTGTTATGGTGAATCCCTCTGTCATGAGGAAGGTGCTCTTAAGCACAGTTTCTGGTTAATCCCTCTATTAAGAGGAAGACTATTTTGTTGATTGTGGAACTGCATGTGAAGCAGTGTTAGTGAATCCCTCTCTTAAGAGGAAGATTTGTTGTATTTGGAGAATCCGTCTGTGAAGAGGAAGATGCTTTTTAGCATAGACAGGTAAATCCCTCTAGTTTAGAGGAAGATGTTTTTCAACATGGACAGTGGTGAATTCCTCTGTTAAGAGGAAGACTCCTTTGTAACAGCAGCATGTCAAGGAGTTGAGGAAGTGTCTGGGTAAGACCAAATGCCCAGCAGGTGAAATTAAAGGGGAGTGTTGGAATTTGTAATTTCCCCTGTGCGCAGGTCAGCAGTTGACGCGCGCGGGAAAGCACCCAGTGGGAAACCACAGCTGCAAACAGAAACCAGCCGCCTAAAACCTATCGGACCAGCTCTCCGGCGATGGAACATTCTGACGAGGGGCTCCGATGCGATATGGTGCAGCCACGTGGACTGCCATGACATCAGCACCTGACATTTATCGGACGATAAATGTCGGTCAACTCACCCCGCCTGATATGCGTCCAATTAAATGGAATGTCCTCCGCCGTTCGATTGCCAGGAAAGGTCTCCGCCGATTACATACGGGCCTGTTGAAAGTTAATGCAGCGTGGAGTAAAAATTATGGACCATACCTTATGTTAAATGCAATTAAATGTCTTTTGGTAAAGTTTTCAATGATTTCAATACGGCGTATTAATATGGAGTATGGGCGGTAAAACATAATGTAAGTTTTATTTTATTTTATTATTTGCCCATATGAAATATTCAAGCGTTGACTCCATTTGAGTCACATACAGCATTGCACATGGGGAGGTGTAAACCTTGGTTCACCGCAACCAATGAAAACCAAGGGGTTGTAATTCAGTGTGTAATGTGTGTCATGTGAAAACACACGAGGATCCTAATGTGAAGTGTGAAAACACACGGGGAATGTAATGTGAATATTGCATTGCACACGGGGAGAACAAGAGTGTGTGGGCTCGTAGCAGCCATTGAAAAAAAACAGGGGATTGTCATGTGAAAGCATACGGTGAAAATAAAAACAAGGTCCGCAGCACCTGTAAAAGACCAGCGAAGGAAAACCAGAGAACACACAGAAGTGCATGATTTTTTTTGGGTTTGAAATGTTTAATGAGAAAATGGTAAAACGCAGCAGCAGCGTAAAAACCATTTTGTTTGTAATGTAAGAAGTAAAAAATTGCACAGCAGTGCAGGAGTAGAAGGAGAAGTGAATGAAGAAAACCAGGGGGCAGTTTTGGTTTCAAAACCATGAATAGTTTCACACAACAGTGAAAAGGTAAATCTGTAAATCCCTGTAATTTTTGTTTTCACACAGCAGTGAATGTAAATGAAATTTTTACACACAGTGGTATAAAATTTCAAAGGAGACAAAGTAATTTCTTTTGTAATGTTTTGGTGAATCCCTCTGAGTGAAAGAGGATGAATATGTCTCAGTAAATTCTCAGGTGAAAACAGAGTTTTGGTTGAATGTTGTTTTTGGTAAATCCCTCTCAGCAAAGAGGATGAATGTGTATCTGTGAATTTATTTTAATGAATGGAAATCATTTTATGGTGGTGAAATACTCTGTTCTCAGCTATTTTTTTTAAAAAGGGTCCTCTGTGCAAAAAAAAGATCCTGGAGCAAAGGTAACAGAGCATTGACTCTGTGTTCAGTTAATGTTTGGTTTTGGTATTTTCCCATTGCAAACAAAAATACCCAACAAATACAATAATGTGAAAGATAAATCTGTGTGTTTCATGACAAAGAAACTAGTTTGATTTATATAATTACATTGGAATTGGTCGATTTTATTTTAAAAAGATTAGTGTTTTCAAATAACAACAAAATATAGAACCACACTATATATCGATAATTACCAAAAGATGCAAAGAATATGTAAGTTTTCATTGTGCAGATTGCAAAAACGGAGTGTTCTTAAATAAAGACAAAACACAGACCCATATTATTGTAACTATGTGAGCATGTCTATAATTACCAAAAGATGCAAAGAATATGTAAATTTTGATTGTGGGGAGTGCTAAGGTGCAAGCTATTTGTCATTTAGTGGTAAAGCCTAATTCAATATTATTTCAAATAGATTTGACTTACTTGGTAAATGTTTGGATTCGAGGATATTATTTTTGATTGTAGGTTTTATTATGCTAACAGGTTTCAGGTTTCCTCAGTAAATGTTTGTTGAGATTAATGTTGAAATGTCTTAATGGAGTGACGATTTAAATCTAACCTTAGATTAGGATTTTGTTCCTGTTTTCTAGAATGTTGTTTCAACTTCCTTAAATGTGTGTAAATTATATATATCTCTCATGCAATGCATGTAAGGCAGAACATGTTCTGCAGTGGTAGTGTCCAGGTGTTGTTCCACACCTGTGAGCTACTCAGGTTGGTTTAATAAATCTGATTCAGCGATTTTTCACATGGTATCAGAGCTGCCAGGCTGATGGCCTATAACCTTGAGTGGAGAGACCGGCGCATTTTGAAGGGAGATCGATTCACTTCTCGCCTTACATGATTTTTGTTCTCCAGAGCGGCGCGAGTGAACCATTATTGAATCATGCCTACCGTGAAAGGTGAAGGGATGGCGAGCAATCTGAGGAACTCGGGGCTGCGTGAGGAGATCGGTGGTTGTTGTTCTTGAGCTTATAGCCGATCCGTGAGTGTTGCTCACGTGAAATCTATAAAAGAGGCCAGACTGTCCAGGAAGAGGTGTTGTTGTTTGGGTGGTTGGCATCAAACAGCAGTAGGAGAACAGGATCAACCGACATAAGGAGCTCAGTAGTGTTGAAGGAGCTCATAGGTGATGTTGAAGGAGCTTAGCAAAACAAGCGTTGAAGGGAATCAGCGTTGGAAAATTCATGTTGAAGAAGCCCATTGGAGATTGAGTGTGAATTGTTGCACACACAAAGGCATTGAATCTAGTTAACTCATTGCACACATGAAGGGTGGATAAAAAGCATTGAAGCTTCTCCTCGACATAAGATCCAGCCCTGATCGGAAAGGTGACCCTCTGCGCTTTGGGTGTCTAGTGGAAATCGATATTTTGTGTGAGAAGTGCCCAATTTCACATCGGCCTTGAGAACAGAGGCTGCCATTGCTACTACCTAAACTTTCAAATAGCTCAAAGATTGTCGTGAGCCATTCTGTAATCCGAGCTAATATATTGTTGTCTACACGACAAGCGGGTGTTGCTATCTTCCTCGATGTGGGTACTGCTGACAGTTTTTTTTTAAGGCAGAATGGAGTTGGGGGAATGGTGCCCAAAATGATCCTAATTCTGATTTCACTGAAAGGAGATTGGAATTTTTTTTACTTGAGTTTTTCAATTAATTTTTAATTTAAAAACCTAATTGGAAAAAAGGGCTTATTATTTGATAAAGGGGGCAAATTTTTCGTCTTCTTTTCAAGAAGGAATTGAAGTGATTTCTTAAAAGGAAAGGGGATCTGGGCTCAGTTTTTTTCTTGGATCTAGCATTTGCAGTAGCCTTGAAGATCTAGGGTCGTTTTTTCAATTGTTGGGGTTGAAATTTATTTTTTTTATTCATTCAAGATGAATAATCAGTTAGCAAGCATACATCAATGAGAATAACAAGCTGGATGGATCCAATTATTTTGGTTGGAAATTTAAGCTACGGACCCTGCTTGAGAGACACAATGCATTGACAATTGCATTGACAATTGTGAATAATGATGAGATGAAGCCAAACTTGGCTGCAAGAGGAATAGCAACAACAATCCAAGACTGGGACAAGCGGGAGACTTAGGCGCGAATGCTCCTGAAATTGTCAGTCAAAGATTGTGTTATTCCCCATATCTGTGATTACAAGACTACACTAGAAATCTGGAAGACGCTCAAGGATCTCTATGAGATCAAGAACACTAATCGATTGTTGTTCTTGAAGAGAAAGATTCTCTCCATCAAGATGGAAGAGAATGAGACAGTTGTAGTATTTATTTCGCGGATCAAGGAACTCAAGAACAAGTTGGGTGACATCGATGAAATTGTGTCAGATCAGATTAGGACATGATTACCATGAATGGTATGATTGACGAGTATCATATATCACTAGCTTGAATGCAAGAGAAAAATTCCCCATGTTTGAAGAATTGGCAGGGATCCTCATTCAAGAGGAAGAAAAGAAACTAACTCATAAACCTCAGATTTCAGATCTAGCCTTAATGGCGAAGAAGAAACCCTTCATAGGGAAGCAAAATGCAGCACAGAAGCGCAGTTCAGCCCCACAGATAAAGATGCCCCCACCTCAAGGTACGTCTTTCAATAGAAATGAATCTATGACCAAATGTTTTTATTGTGGTAGAACCAGCCATATAGCCATATATTGCATGAAGAAAAAGTTTGATGAAGGCCAGAAGAGACATAAACAGCATGCAGGTCATTTTGCTGATGAGGAATAGGGTCACAACCTTAGACTGTTCATGTCTAACTCTGCGCTTTCGACTAAGGATGATGAAGCAAATACCTAGTTTGTGGACTTAGGTGCATCCATCCACATGACAGGGAATAGATAGTGGTTTGAAGTCTTCAAAGAGACCAGCAGTGGAGAAAACATCTATCTTGGCGATGATAGAGGGTACCAAATCAAAGGTTATGGTAATATTCATGTTTTTTTCCTGATTGAAATATTAGACATATCCATAATATAATGTATATACCATAATGTAATGTATATACCATAATGTAATGTATATACCTAGGATAAAAAAGAATCTGATCTTTGTTTCTACTATAACTGATCAGAATCTCAAGGTAGAGTTTTATGAATCATATTGTGCCATTAAAGACCTATTGGATTACATGAAGCCTATTGCATTAGGTATTCATGTGGAAGGATTGTACAAGTTAAACGTCAAAAGTGCACCACATTAGGCATTGACATCATTTGTCGTGACTACAGTGGACTTATGGCATCAAAGGTTCGTCCATATTAACTTCAATGATCTGCTGCTATTACAAAAAAGAGGTGTGGTTGAAGGTCTTCCTATTTTAAAATTTGTTCATATTGATTGTAATGCATGTGCACTAGGAAAGTTGCACATAGATGAATTTCCTATGAATGCTGATAGAAGGAGGAGAGATATACTCAAGCTAGTACACACAGATTTATGCAAGCCTATGCAGACAAGATCATTAGGCGGTGCATACTATTTTTTACTATTTATTGATGATTGTACTAGATTTACTTAGATGTATTTCCTTGGGAAAAAGAGCCACACTTTTGAATATTTCAAGGAGTTCAGAAGTATGGTTGAAAAGCATATAGGTAAGAGCATCAGGATTCTCTGCTTGGATCAAGGGGGCGAGTATAAGAAAGCTTGTCTCCTCAAATACTACAGAGATAATGGGATACAACAGCAGTTTATAGTACCCCACACTCCTCAACAGAACCCTTGTGGAGTGTGCTCGCAGTATGTTAAAAGGTAAGAATCTTTCTAATGGTTTTTGGGCTGAAGTGATTAATACTGCGGTATATCTAAATAATAGGAGTCCAACAAGAAGTTTAGATTTCAAAACTCCTTTTGAAGCTTTATTTGGCTATAAGCCTACAGTTAAGAATTTGAGGGTTTTTGGCAGTAAAGCCTTTGCCCATGACCCAAAGTAAGGTAGAAAGAAACTAGATTCAAAGGTCATCAAATGTATTTTTGTTGGGTATTGTATAGAATTTAAGGCTTACAAATTGTTTAATCCCTCTACTCATAAAGTTTTAGCGAGCAGAGATGTAGTGTTTCATGATCAGGTTAATGATGGAAGCCATGAGAGTGCTAATGAAGAATGGCATGTGCCCTTGTTGGTGGAAGAAGGAAGTGATGAATCAGATGACAACAATGAGCAACAGCAACAACAACAACAGGAAGGGAAAGAAGATGATGTAGCTGTCAAGCCAAGTCTAGAAAATGATGATCAGACAAGGTTTGAAGCTACCCCACCACTAAGGAGATTAGGTACGAAGGTTTAGTTGCCAGCAAGATATAGGGAAAATGCTTTTATAACTAATATGATGGATGTTGTTGAACCCTATAGTTATAAATAAGCTAGTAAATATAGTGAATGGAGGGCTGCTATGGAAGAGGAATATGAGTCAATTCCCAAAAAGAAGGCTTGGGATTTAGTTAAACTACCTGAAGGAAAATAAACCATAGGATGCAAATGGTTGTACAAGCCGAAATTTAAAACAGATGGGAGCATAGACAAATATAAAGCTAGGCTAGTTGCAAAGGGGTATTCGCAGCAAGAAGGTATAGATTATGATGAAACATTTGCCCCTATAGCTAAACATAACACAATCAGAATGATAATTTCTTTAACTACAAAACACCATTGGATGACTCACCAACTAGATGTTAAATCTACATTTTTAAATGGGGAATTAAAAGAAGCAGTCTACTTACTGCAACCTGAGGGGTTTGTCAAACAGGGTGAAGAAAATTTAGTTTTCAGGTTGAAGAAAGAGTTGGATGGACTAAAAAAGGCACCAAGGTCATGGTATGACAAAATTGATTCATTTGTCCTACAGCATGGTTATAAAAGAAGCAAAAATGAGCCTAACCTTTATACCGTGTTTGATAAAGAGGGAAGGATTTTTTTTATTTCTTTATATGTAGATGATATAATCATTACAGGGAATGTTGATAATCTGATTAAATAAATCAAGGAGAAAATGTCACAAGTCTTTGAGATGAAAGACCTTAGAGAGCTACATTATTGTTTGGGTTTGGAAATCTTAAGGAATTCTGGACAAACTTTTCTGTCACAGAGTAAGTATGTCAGGAGCTTATTGGAAAAGTAATGGATCAGTGCAAAGTTGTAGCAATAACTTTACATCAGAATTTAGAACTTCATAATGATGATGGATCTAAGGAGGCAGATGCGACTTTGTATAGACAGCTGGTTGGAAGTCTAATCTACTTGACTACAACTAGGCCAGGTTTGGCTTATGCAGTCAATGCATTGAGCCAATTTATGTCAAAGCCCCTTGAGAGTCATTGGGTTGCAGGAAAATGTGTTTTGAGGTATCTCTAGGGAACCTTAGATTTTGGTATTGTTTATACTGATTTGTGTGATGTTAGATTGGCGGGTTTTTCAGACTCTGATTGGGCTAGAAATGTGGACGATAGACGATCCATAACAAGTTATGCATTTAGCATTGGATTCAGTGTCATTACATGGAGCAGCAAAAAGAAAAACACAGTATCATTGTCTTTTATGGAAGATGAATATCAAGCTATGTGTGCAGCAACATGTCAAGCAGTTTGGTTGAGGAGACTTCTCCTTGATGCTGGAGAAGAACATAAGGTTGCAACAGTGATCAAATGTGACAACCAGAGCTCCATCAAACTTGCAAATAATTCAGTATTTCATAAGAACACAAAGCATATCGATATATAGTTTCATTTTGTCAGGGAGAAAGTTCAATCAAAAGAAATCCATATTGAGTATTGTAATAGTTGTGACAATGTTGCTGATATTTTTACCAAACCTCTTGGTAGAATCAAATTTGAGTTGTTTAGGGAAGCATTAGGCATATCTGTGAATCCATTTCTCCATTAAGGGGGATTGTTGAGATTAATGTTGAAATGTCTTAATGGAGTGACGGTTCAAACCAAACCTTTAGATTAGAATTTTGTTCCTGTTTTCTATGGTGTTGTTTCAACTCCCCTAAATGTGTGTTAAATTATATATATATATATATATATATATATATATATATATATATTATAATATATAATTATATATATTATATATATATATATATATATAATATATATATATATATATATATATATATGTCATGTAATGCATGTAAGGAAGAGTGTGTTCTGCAGTGGCAGTCTCCAAGTGTTGTTCCACTCCTACGGGCTATTCAGGTTGGTTTAATAAATTTGATTCAGTTATTTTTGACAATGTTTGGGTTCGAAGATATTATTTGTGACCGTAGCTTTTCTTTATGCTATCAGGTTTCAAGTTTCATCTGAGTGTGAAGAAAGTTTTCATTGTGCAAAGGTGCTAAGACAGGTGTTGTTAGCCTCACTCTCTTAAAAATCAATAATAAATCCAATTATTAAATTAAATAAATAAAATTATGAAAATTCTTCAAATTAAGGAGTCTAGTTTGGATGAGAGATTTTATCCAACTAAATCTCCTAAATTAGTGTGTAAGTTGAGAAATTGTCTCAATCAAGTGAGTCTAATATAGACGCTCTATCTTAAGACCACTTACTCATTTAAATGTATTATTAAATTATCTGAATAACATGAATTACATGAGCATGAGAGACCACATGATGGCTCTCTGCCTTTTCTGCCAATTTAATTTTTGTGTTAATTTGTTGTGCATATGGTTATATGGCTTTATGATTCTTCTTCATGTGGTATCGGAGCATGAGGTGAGATCTAGGCAAAAGCATGAGCTTTGTGAGCATCATGAGCTTGAGTCGCTGGGTAAGTCTTAACTAGTGCGCCTGCCTATGCGTGGAGCCACATAGCCAATTGAGAGAACCAAGCATTAATGTGGCATTGGACTATGGTCTGGCTATTGGGATCCAAGCCAAGGTCTTGATTGGATATCATCTCATCTTCTTGTTCATGAGCGAAGGCTTTCCATTTGAGGTGAAACATCGAGTGAAGCATTAAAATTTGTGGTTTTATGTTGGGGGTGAAAACCTCCTATGATCGTGGATCCATTGTTTGAAAGATGTGAGTTAGCACTGAAAACTTTGGCAATCATGTGAGATATCATATGGACGTTGCTTTACTAAGCCTGTATGGAGCCTGTTTCTGTAGTTTTGACTGCATAGTGCAGCCTTATGAAGAAAAGTGGGAATTGGAATCTGAAAGCCTTATGTTGCTATTTTTTTCCTTGAAGCCTTGCCTAAGATTTGAATGACGCTCTCCAAAATGCACTAACCAGATTACACTGCATCTTGTTTTAATGCAAAGATCTATCGCAGATCATGAGAAAGAGGAATGGTGTGCATTTTGATAGATGAACAAGCTTCAATGGTCAAGCGATGATCCAATCCCATCAACTCCCAAGTAATCTCATAGCCACCTAAGATCTCGATAATTTTTCTGGTCAGCAAAACATAGCTAATTCACGCCAGCAAGTTAAGGATGCTACATATCAAGCACTTCAAGCCTAACGACATCAACATCATTAACACTTTTTGTATCACTTGCAGATAAACATTTTTTTGAATTGTACGGGTGCATTTTCGGTTGTAACCGACACCCCCATTTGATTTGTTACAGTGCATAAATTCAGTCAAGTCAGTTGTCACTTGAACATTTATCATTTGGGTGAATTTTCGACAGTGTTCGACACCCATCATTCTTTTTAGCACATTCAGTGCATCACTACGTGCAGCAATCACACAAGAGTTCAAGACAACAAGTATTTCAAGCAAGTACAGTTGAGCAAGCAAGTGTGTTCATAACAACAACCAAGCAAGTGAGCATTCCAAAATCAGATCTACAACAAACGAGCCAGTATGAAGTTGATTGAAGCATTCACAAAGTGTCAGTGAAGCATTCAAGCAAAGCAATCATCATCAAGTGAGCGTGAAAGCAAGCAAGTGTGAGTTCAAACAATCAATTGTTAAAACAAGTTCAAGCAAGCGTGCAACAAGCAATCAAACATCAAGCGAGCGAGTTCTAAAAATCCAGCAAGTATTAAAAGCAAGCGAGTGTGAGTTCCAGCAAGTTCACATGGTGACAAGAATTCAGTTGTTAAATATTCTTAACCATTTGATCCTCTCAACTAATGAAGGCATGGTACAAATCAGCAAAGCCACTCTTGTTGATATTTCAAGGAATCTACAACAAGCACATGAAATAATTGAGTTCCTTCAACTGGAGTTGCAACTACAAAGAGATGAGTTGCAACAGAAGAGTGATGTTTCCAAGTCTTTCATCCGTACAGATGCAGATAAAGATGTTGATTCCAAGTCACTGATCCAACTAGCTTCAAGTGTTGAAGTTGTTCCAGTTCAACTTTCTTCCAAACCCATCATCAAGCCATGGGAAGAAATTCAAAGTAATCGAAATCGACACTGCTTAGGATATGTCAAAGATAATGACAACTTCCATAGCCCTGATTATTCAAAGTGCATTCAGTTTGTCAGTGCCAGATTACTTGAACAAATCACCTCAGCAAGTTCTCAGCAACTTGCAGACCGATGTCAATACACAGAAACTAAAGTTGCAAACAAACAGAAATGCACATAAACTCAAGTTGCATACAAACCGAAATGTTTTCATTGTCAAAGAACTGGTCATCTGAAAAATCAATGTTTTGATTTCCATCCTTGTAGCCATTGCAGCAAGTCAAATCATACATCAGAGAAATGTTGCAACTAGTGACAATTAGCTATATTGAAGATAAATTATTCATGGATTTATCCCTAGGAATGGTCATCCACAGCCAGAAGATTGTCCAAGTTTTACAATCGGATTCACTCACACATATTGCAGCCAACAATGAAATGAAGATGGTACTCTCGTGCAGTTGATCAAGAGAGTACACCAGTGAAATACTCCTCCACCTATAGGGGGAGTTCAAATATATTTTGGATAAGATTGCCTATCCTTTCAGCTAACAAAGGGGGGAAATGTCAATGAAATTGACAAGTAGTTGTCAGACTGAAACTCTTGACAACATCAACGAAGCAACTAGTGGGCATCTCCATCAGCCAGTGGGCGATCATCATCAGCAAATATGCCAGTGGGCGTTCATTAAAGTGTGTCAGTGGACACCGGATGTTGTTTTCAAGCAAAGGGCAGTTGGATCCTTTTGTGGCTTGGCACATGATAGAGCTGCCAAGCGACATTCAGACATGAATCAGTGATGCAGCTAACTCATGGTCTCTTCATGTTGTAGTTTCTTCAACATCCAGCTTTCGCAGTTTTTCAGGCAAATTTTTTTTGAGGATAACATGAGAACTTGGAAGATGGTTCCTTGTTCATTTTGGATTTATCATTGAGGGGGGGAATGTTAGCCTCACTCTCTTAAAAATAAATAATAAATCCAATTATTAAATTAAATAAATAAAATCATGAGAATTCTTCAAATTAAGGAGTCTAGTTTGGATGAGAGATTTTATCCAACTAAATCTCCTAAATTAGTGTGTAAGTTGAGAAATTGTCTCAACCAAGTGAGTCTAAGATAGACGCACTATCTTAAGACCACTTACTCATGTATTTAAATGTATTATTAATTTTTTTGAATAATGTGAATTACATGAGCATGAGAAACCACATGATGGCTCTCTGCCTTTTCCGCCAATTTAATTTTTGTGTGTTAATTTGTTGTGCATATAGTTATATGGCTTTGTGATTCTTCTTCAAATATATATGTTGTAGCATATTGCAGAAATTTGTTGTAGAAGATTATGGAAATAGAAGCCACTTATAAAAAATTATTTTCATAAAAAGAAAACATAGACGCTGCATTGCTTTAATGACCTCAACCTACTAAAACTATCAAAAGAAACCAAGACTATGCAAAATATTGTGGGGTTATAATATAGGAAATTGAGATAGGTTAAAAAATGCTAAAAAGAACTTTATAAATATCTAAAATTGAATAAACGTAACTTACACCAAAAAAAACTTTCAAATTTGTATATATATAGATAAAGGGGGTGTATTTATTTTCCCACGCGATTTAAAATATATATTGTTGGCATTATGAGACAAGTGTTGTCCTTGATGGAAAATCACTTAGATGATAAATTATAGTGCAGCAAAGTTATTTTCAAGTTCACGGAATTTTATGCAGAGAAAAGTTTACTTCATGTAGAGAAAAGTTCACGGAATTTTATGCAAAGAAAAGTTTATTTTCATGTAGAGAAAAGTTCACGGAATTTTATGCAGAGAAAAGTTTATTTCATGTGGAGAAAAGTTCACGCACTTTCATGGTTGGTTCATGGTATTATTCCCACAGTTTTTGATCCTATGGTTTTGGCCCGTGGTATTGGTCCATGA
>APFE031056243.1:0-18114 GCA_000404065.3 Pinus taeda | reverse complement strand
TGCCGCCGAGAATCTGCATTGAGAGATACAATTGATAGCTCAAATACATAATGTACGTGGTATGGTCTCAGCCATCCATAAGAGAGTACATGATAATCTAGATCCGTAGTATGGATGCAGCCATCTGGTTAGGATCAATGAATTGACTTAGGTATGGTCGCAGCCATCCAGTGAATGAGTCATGTATCAAAAATCACGCCTGGATTACAACAGACACAATCTAGGGTCTTGCGCTCCATCTTGACCCGAACATAAGTACAAGTTCAAGCATGTGAACATGTGAGCTGAAGTTGAACATGCATGAACATCGTCTGATTACCAGCTAATGATGAAAGCTGTTAACAGACGCGAGAGGTACCACCAATAATGACAATGGTCCTCAAGGTACTATAGGTATAGTCTACGGCGTGTGAATGAATGAGCCGATGTCGAACACCTGTAGAGTCATCTGATCGGAGGCCAATGATGAAAAACTCGCGTCGAACACGAAGAACCTGCCATTGAGGCATGCGGGCTCCAAGGTACCTGAAGGGAGTCTCTAGGTCACTCCTGGATAATGAGCTGAAGTCGACAGGAAGTGATCTTTGTCGAAGGTGGGCCATAATGTTTCTCACTTCATCGACGCGAGACGGGAAGAGACAAGTTGTGAAATGAGATTTATGAACTATCAGGTAGAGGTGGTTTCTTTCAGGGGTCAACTTCTCTTGAACATATTGGCGGCACGATAGTGGAGTTGGCAGTATTTGACGTCACTGGATCAGAGGTCATGGTGACGAGGCAATGAGCAGATGAGAGGTCAAATAGGATTACTTGAACCCATGGAGGCCAGTGAAAATGAAGTGAGATGTTCCCACCCTGACACGAAAGCAGAGAGTGCCATGTTCAAGAGCGACATACTGCCGACACGACTATGATTATGGTTCCAAAATTTTCTTTTTCCCCCGCCATTTCTGGCGAGTACCCCAATTATTTTTAACAAGCTTGATGGGGATAGCATATGCTTGTGGTATAAGTTCGACCTTCGGTCGAATCCAACCTAGTAAAAGTTTAATGAGCCCTAGGGAGGAGAAGCTCAAGTCTCGTCATAATGACGAGTCCAATGTCGTCAGGGTTTAACAAGTCCGACATAGGTAAAACTCGGAGTCTTTTTCATGTTTAGAGAGTTTGAAAAAGACACGATAAAGAAAACTCCAGAGGTCCTTTTTCGTAGAGTTGTGTCTCTCGGGCCCGAAAAAGTGTAAAATGATGCCCGAAAGAACCGCCCGATCATTACGACCCAGGAGTACTTTTCATGAGTAGTGATTTCGACCTGAAAAAGTAGAAAAGGGATCAAAATCACGTCGTTACGTAACCATTAACGGGTCTGAAACGACAAAAACCCGGTAATCTTTTCATATTTTAACGGTCGATAAAGGAACTTAAAACGACCGCCCCTTAGTAACCGTTTTAACGAGCCAAGAGGGATAACTCGGCGATCTTTTCCTCTTTAAAAGGTCAGGAAAAGAGCTGAAAGCAGACCATAAGTAACATTTTCTTATGTTTTACCGAGCTTGAAAAGGTTAAAAAGAAGTTCGTTTGAGTCGCACTAGACCCTGTCATCATTCAACCAACAGCGTAAAACCTATTTCGACACGAAAATACTTAAAAATATCACTTCTAATGTCTTTTTAGGTTAAAATAGTGTTATAAATAGTAAAAAAGTAAAAAATAAATTTACTTTTCACTTTTTACCTTATGATTTCACTGTTGGAGGGTTTTTAGTGCAAAGTTCAGCTGCTGATTGTGATCGATCCAGGAGACCGTTCGAGCCGCCGTCTGCAACAGGTAAGAGGCCTCATCCTAGCTTTGTTTTCATTCCATTTTTTCTAGTTTTTATCCATATTTTAGCTCCTTGCAAGGGGATTTCAAATTTTTAGGTCCGCGCCATTGGTGCGGGTTTCCAGCACGGGACCGCGCCAATGGTGAATTTTTTCATAGGGGTCGCGCCATTAACGCGACTGTTTTAGAAACAGTCGCGCCAATGGTGCGATCTCATTTTTTGCCAAATTGGACCGTTAGATTTGCAATTTTCTTTCAATTTATGTTTCAATATTTATCTAATGATTGAAATTTTTCCTTTGTTTGCAGGATTTCGCTAAAAATGGTGCTAGAATGGAAAGAACGAGAGCACAATGAAGTTGATGCCCTGGCTTTGGAGATGATGATTGTATTACTGCATTGAGAGACTGCGGGCTGAAGAAATTCTTCCATACTTCCTACCTTCGCGCACAACCTGAGCTACTACGCTTCATAGTAGACGCTTGGGATGTAGAGGATCAGGTGTTCCGCCTGAAGGACCAGACATTGGAATTGGATGTTTCTGATGTCTATTTTATTACTGGTTTATCACGACGGGGTGCGCATCCTATTTGGACAGGCAGTCGACCTTCTGCAGAGAAGATCGAGGAAGTGAAGGACAGGATATGTCCTAATGCACGTTTTGGTGTGAACAGCAGGAAAATAGATATCAACACGGTTCCCATCTTGGTTCTGCGAGTTATCTTGTTTACCATTACCCAGGAAACAGGTATATAGGCACCCCATGAGGCCAGCAAGAATCATTTGCTGTTGGCTGCCGAGTGTCTCCATCCGACATTGTTTGATTGGGCTTCAGCGGTGACGACCAATATTAAACGACAGCTTACCAAGTGTAAGCGGGATGGAAACAAACAGTTTGGGTATGGGTCGATCATTGTGACCTTCTTTCTAGAGCGGCTGCTGATTTTCCGGGTACCTGGAGGGATAGTAGCAGATCCAGTGCTGAGGGAACCGAGATTGCATCGATGGGCAGAACTTATGCCCAGAGGAGGAGGGGGCCAACAGATGTCCTGGAAGCCCGAGTTCTTCATTTGGCTCCGACATCAGATGATTGTCGTTGAGGACTGGCCCTATGCGGGCACGGATTTCACCGGAGATCTCGATCTCCCTCTACCCGACGGAGAGAATTGGGATGAGGAGCTGGGTAAGAACTCTGTGTTTTTTAATGTTTTTATGTATTTAATTTTTTTTTGTTAATACATGTCTATTTTCTAATAACATCTATATATGTATACAGATGTTGGCGCAGAGCGGCCAGCTGACGTGCCCCACAATGTACGTAGAGCACAACCCGCAGTGGACCCTCAGGTAGAGGGTGAGGATGATCTTGTGCAGAACCTTGAGGCACTCACTCGAGGTATCCCAGACTACGGCAGATTGGCAGATGTGCCTAGAGCTTACCAGAGGCATACGGTGGGAGTGTCTACTCGTGTCCATCATCTGTTGAGACGTTTGGTGCGAGCAGTAACATGCTATCATGAGCATAACCGTGCTTAGACATATAGGTTTCACTTTTGCACATTTTTTAGGAGTACACTGTCAGCGGCTGTATAAACTTTTGACATGTATTATTTTTTGTAACGCGCGGGGCGCGAACACTTTGAATCGTGTATATATATATACATATCGATTTTTTGGATGGATCTTGTACATGTGATGATGTTGTAATTATGCTATGCAAATGTATCAGTTGCATAACATGTGACCCATGTATTTTTGTATTTTTATATGCTTATGTTTATTCCTAGATGGATCTTGTACATGTGACTATGTGTTTTATATGCTATGCGACTGTTCGACACACATGTAATCTAATGTATCTCGTGCATAACAAACGACCCATTGGAATCTATTTACACGCATATATTTTATCCTTTATACAAAATTTTACTTTTACCCAAGCTTAAAAGCACGTGGCATACATGCAAACTATGCTTGATGGGAAATGAAACGGGCATGCCCCCAAACATCGTGTATCAACGAGGTATCAATCTGAGGTATATGCCCCCCAAGCTTCAGTCCATTGAAAATGGGTTGAAGGTTGACTAAATGGTTATGTGTCCGAAAAACACGAACACATGTTTCATTGTTTTAACGAGGTTGACATAATGGGTATGAACTATCCTCGAGATAAACAGTTTCATTATTTTAACGAGGTTGAGACATTAACAAAACTATCCTCGATACTTGTTTCATTGTTTAACGAGCTTGACACAAGATCAAGAACTATGCTCGACACTTGTTTCATTGTTTAACGAGCTTGACACAAGATCAGGAACTATGCTCGATAACTCCGCTCGACCGTGTATTCGACGGCCTCTCCCCGGTCAACAATGGAAACCATTGGAGTGAAGCAAAGTCTGATGCACAAACAGGGCTTTGCTTCTTCTTCGACTGGACCGTTCATTTTTTAAGGAGCTTGACATAGGATGATGAACTATGCTCTGACCAATCATGTTTCATTTTTTAACGAGGTTGCCACAAGATCAAAACTATCCTCGATACTCCTTGTTTCATTTTTTAGGGAGCTTGACAGAGGGAAAACTATGCTCCGTCCGGTCTTCATCATAATGAAGAGGAAGCCGGGGCTTCCAGGAGTGGCGCTCCCGATGGGAGATCAAAGCCATGGAAATTGGGATCGAATGCCCCCAAAGCACTATTGACGATGTCGGTAGTGCTGGATAGAGGCGTGGGAGAGGTACTCACATAGTTGACCTGCGGGGAGGCAGATACAACTGGCAGATGAGAACCGGGAGGAGGTGACAACGGCACAGGGGGGCTAAAGAACGATAATTGGTCAATAGTGACAATCCTTCCATTGTGTGGAAAGCAAACCACACGGAAAAGCGAAGAAACGATAGCCCCCATGGCATAAATATAGTCACGACCAAGGAGAAAATTGTTACCGAGAACACTTTGGATAACCATTACGTCTATATAGACGGTTTTGCCTCCCAGAGTAATAGGGAGCTGTGGGAGGACTCCTAGAGATGGACATGCTCTTCCGTCAAAAGCCAACAGGGTATGCATGACCAGCCTAAGCGGCGGGGAACCGAGAGCTTGCCAAGTAGTATACGGCATGAGACTGACCGACGCGCCTTCATCCAAAACAGTGCTAGGTAGGGCTGTGTCATAGGCATGCACAGTAATCTAGAAAGGTACATGGGATGGAAGGCGGTAAGTGGTCAGGTGACTCCAATCAAAGGAGATAGCTGAATTGTTTGGTGGGGGAATCATATGATTGCCCCCATGCTCAAACGGAGTCGAAGAAGGACCCTCTGAGTCAATAAGGATAAGAGGATCGTCGTCAGACTCAGGAGAATCTGATGAGACATGAAGAACCTGTTTATCACTGTCGTCGAGAACAGGTTGGTCAACTGGTAGTAAACTCGAACTAACACGATCGCCGACCAATGGTTGATCGGGAACAGGCTGGGTGGAGCCAGGTGCAAGAAGAGGAGACTGAACAAGAGAGGTATGTAAACCAACCTTGTGGTCAGTAGAAGGACAATATGCAGTTGCAGAAAGACGCTGATATCCAGCGGGGAGTTGGGGTGAGGGAACTGCAAGACTTTCCAACACAGAGGAGGCTTTGTCCATGAGTGGACAAAGGTGAAGGAAATGATTGCCTTCACAAAGTTTGCAAGGGAATCGAATCTTCCCTTGGCCCTTAGTATTCCCAACTACGGGGGTATCATTGCCGTGAGCGTCAATGGACGATGAGGGACGGGCTGGATCGCGAGACCATATTCTTAAGATCCTGGGAATACCAGGACAATCACGAAGAAGATGGTTTTCCTTGCATAATCTGCAAGGAAACTTAACCTTGTGCGGAGGAGTGGGAAGGAGTCCGTCTTCCGTTTTCCGTGGGGGAACAATAGTTGTGTTTGTAGCCATATTTGTGTTTGTAACCGTTTCCTTGTTTGACTTCTTCTTCTTTGTCTTCTTCTTCTTCTTGTTAGCTACCTGGGTACTTTCACAAGGCGAAGAAGGAGACGTTGAAGTAGGTGTCGAAGGGGTGGGGTCCACCTTCGGTTCAACAGGATGTTGAGCAGGTGGAGGGACTGATGTAGTATCAGCCGACACAGTAGAGACCACAGAGTTTGAAAATAGCCAAATTGGTAACCCGACAGTTAACCCTGGAAGGGTTAGTGTTGCCATATAAAGGGCACTAGCATTTCCAAGAGAAGGGAAATGACCAACATTCCCATTAGTTGGGGAACTTAGGTTGATGAATCCTGGAAAGGTTGCCATATTAAGACGAAATCCTACTCAAACTAGCGTACACAAGATCTAACTGGGTAATGTAATCGTGGCCAGATAAATTTTTAAGACACTTGACTTGACCTTTTCATCTTTAAAGAGTCGAGAAAAGGACGAAAAGATGACTCTAGTCTCCTTCGATTGTTTAATGAGCACGAAGTGACAAGCTGCTCACTTACACCTTTTCTGTTAGACAGTCTGAAAAGGATCAAAAGCTGACTACTCTGGAAATCTAGGTAAAAGGGTTTGCCAAACAATCCGTAAAACTGCTTATACACCTTAGCGATCAGAAGATCACCAAGGACTTCCTGTACTGCAGTCAATATTCCCAAATGTTGTGTTCAGTGCATTACGTTTGTAGGGCGGCAGACTCGGCTTCCTATGGATCAAAGGTTGTAAGCCTATAGGGGTCTCCCAATTTATACTCGACGGTACATGGGAGCACAGTCCGTACTGGCACCTATCGTTTCACCGTGGAGGAATCACCCAACCACTCAACGATAAACTGCCAGGCTTAACGACGCCGGAACACGTCTCTGACCTAGACCTCTAGAATGTGAGCGTTAAGTTTCAATGCGTTGTTAGGTTCATTGAATTCATTTTATGGTTTATCTTTGATTAAGTCTCAGTTTCTGGTCTTACCGTATGTGATCTCTTGAAATGTCCTAAATGCAACTACATGCGAAAATTGTATTCGTTTCGTTTGGATGAATTCTAGCTACAGAAGAGTTAAGAGGTTCACACAAACAAAACGATCCCAAAAATCCTAATGCAACTAATAACAAGAAAGGAAAATCTTTTCTTTTTTTTGTCTTTTTTGAAAGCAAAAATTAACATAACATGCTAATTAATGAAAAGCAAAATCTTTTTCTTTTCTTTAAAAAATAGTATAATGCACTTAAGGGATTTCAAGAGATATTCACAACCAGATAATTCATTCCAAAGAATCTATAACCAGATCTGAAACATGAACAATAACCCAGCAAAGCAAAGAAAAACCAAGATCTTCAAAGAGCTATGTAATCTAAGTCCCAATGAGGTCAGGTAAAAACAAGCAAGCTAAAAGTGAGGCACTTGCAGCCTAAAATGTAAAATTGATACAACTACCAGAAGAATGTGGAAATCAATCAATAAAATGACTGGATCAGTAAATCACAAATCCAACAGAAGGCTCGATAGCAAAACCACAAAGGTCAAGATGTAAAATCGATGGACAAAGGCGAACAACTGAAGGATGGAAAGAACCACCAGCCAAATAACAGTCCAACAGACTTCCAGGAGGTATAAAAAGAGCAAAAAACACAGATCCAAGCTTAAGAGACTGGCAAACAAGCTAATTTAAAAAAATTAACCAGTGTGGCGCGACTGTCAGGCTGCAACTCGCGCTAAACATAGATTGGCACGAGTTGTCTGAGAGCAACATGTGCCAATCAACGCGACTGTTTAAAGAAAAAACGCGCTGGCGGAGTTTGCCAGGAAAAAAGACAGAACGGATGGTCCCAGGCTTGGTTTCTAGTATCTAGACAGAGGCAGCAAGTAAAAAAAAAAAAAAATAGCAAGAACTCTAACCAAGAAAATTATTCAGACAAATAAACAAGAGAAAAATGACATGCAAGGCAAGATTGAGATTGTCCAGTTTGTAAACTGAACCGGAGATCGATTGAAATGGCGTTGATCTACTTCACTTCTGCATAGCAGAAGTGTTTCGAAGGCTACCTGGCCGCTCTTCAGACTCCGTCCACAATTTACAAATCAAACAATACAAAAACAATCAACAAGCAAATCCCCAGTGGAGTCGCCAAATTGTTGAACTGGTAAAATCCCCTCTGCGGACAGAGGCGATCCCACTAGCCCAACACGGGTCTAGCAACAATCACACACGCTACACGCAGGCTCCTAATTGCATAAATCAAAAGATCGATCAGAATGATCTACCTGGAATCCAACGCTATTTGTTGTAAAAGGAACGCCGCTCCCGTCCTTTAGCTTTGGCTGGTCACAATCCTTACGCTCCACGTAAACGGACACCTGCACAAGCAAAGAACAATACGAACACAAGCGTAAAATCCAGTACGTGCAATTATATATCTGTCAGACAAGATATAACTCAAATATCATCAGAAGACACATGAGTGGAACCATAATGATAGTCGTTCATTATTCAATAAAAGAAGAGAAGGATTACAACCAAAGAGGCCTGACGTTGAACCTCCTCTGATTGGGTCAGCAACTAAACATGCCTTGCAAAGTGACCTCTTCTCTCTCAATATTTTGGCAGCATAACTCCTCTATAGCTCTCAATTCTCACTATCAATCCAGCATAAACTTAGCTCAACTTAGCTCTAGCAAAAACTCTCCAAAACTTGTTGGTTCAATGCAGGGTGACAGTCATTTATAGATGGAGGAGGAGGAGGTATGCATTGTATCTGGACACCTACTGAAGATTTGGCATTGTCCCAAAATAGCCTTCGAACTGGGTTGTCATGGATAAAAAAGACGACACTCGACCACTTCCATGGGATTTTTCCTAGAGAACTGCATGAGCATTGGAGGAAAAAACGCTTCAGTGCGCGCTGGCCAAAAATCATGACCAAATTTAGGTGGCACGGGCTTTGCTCTATGACAGAGCGTCCATGGACGCGCCCTCTTTGGAGGAACTGAGCCATTGGCGTGGGTAAGACACTGTAGACCCGCGCTAATGGAAAAAGGGCACTTTTTATGGTTAATCTGCAAAAGGTGTCTTCAAGGACTTTGAAGTTCATACTTAGGAGAATCCAATGCAAGTGTTTTTAAGTTGTGTCACTGGTCACAGGTCCATAAATGTGTCCTCCAATGTGCGAAAACAAGGGTAACAGGGACGGTGACCAACGGTGACAAATTACTGCGTAACACTTAGTACCAAACCTATTAATGGAAATGAGTCACTCTTGAACATGACACCCTTTCACTTCATATCCATGATTGTTTTGGGTGGGAAATATGCTTGTCTCTTTGGATAATCAAACCTTATTAAAAACCTTCATAATCAGTTTTGAGTCAATGCTGACAACTCTATAAAAGTGTCACAAATATGTTCAAGAGAAGTTACTCAATTGAAATCTACTACAATACCTTGAGCCTTACTTCATGGATGCCTCTCCTAAACCAACTTTTCATCATCGTTATTCTGTCTCAAATCTTGATACATGTTTCATGTCATTGATGGGGGGGTACATTAAGGCCCTCCCGTGACAGGTCATTTCTTGTCGACATCATCATGTTATCTAGGAAATTGACTTAGAAACTCCCTTCACTGTGTTGGAGCTTGCATACCTCAATCGAAAGTTTCCTCACTTTCGGCGACATGTTTTCATCATTGGCATTCAACAGAGAGATTATGTGTGGTGTTTGATTTTAGCTCATTCATTCACACCACATGGATTTCACTATAGTAACTTGAGGGCCATTATCATTATTGGTTGGTACTCTCGAATCTATTAACAACTTATATCATTGGTCGGTAATCAGACGGTGTCTACCATGTTCGACTTCAACTCACTTATTCACATTGTTAGACTCATGCTATTGAGTAACAAGGCAAAAGGCACTGGATTTGGTTCCATCCATCAGGGTTGTGATTTTAGGGTTCATACAATATTACAGGGTATGATGGCTATGGTTACACAAGAAGTCATCCAAACATGGGTCCACAATTGATCATCAATGGACGAGAATTTCTAATCATTGTACACGTATATTAGCTTATATGTCAAGTATGGGTATTCCTACCTCAAACGATGATATCATGATGATAATATGTATTGTAATAGATGATTATCTCAATCAATATATTCTTGATTCAGACTTATCACGTGGTAAATAACTTCTGTCCTCAACCACTGCTTCTAACATTTTACTTTACAGGGTAATTTGTTACAGGTAAATTTATCGCATTCACTCAAATGGTCTAAAACTTGGATGAATCAACATCCTTGATGCCTTATAATAATCCTTTTCAAAAGCCTTGAGCATTATCTCTCCAAAGATTCCAAGTTTTATGGGTTAATCAACTCAAAAACCTATTTTTTGGATCCATCACACTTTCTCTTCTTGCAACCTACATTGTTACATGTTCCATAACTGAGAAACTTCACTGATTAGCACATGTTTCCTTCCCAACAAGTGCGATGGTTCTAGAAATTCAGTAAAAATTAAAAATAATTTCTAATCTTCTCTTTCTAGAAGTTTCCAAATCTGTTTTAACAATTTACTATTGATTGAGATCTCGAATTCGTATCCTAGAGGTATTATCTCTTATCCTTAGAGCTTATCCTCCATCATATGTGGATTTAAATCCTAGATTGGTAAAACCCAAACTACCCCTTTTACCCTATAAATTCACTGCCTCCCACAAAGTTTGGTTGGATTTTAGAGACTCTTAAGTATGACCTGATGTTGCTACTTTTTACCTAATGATCCATTACCATCCTTGAGTTGTGATTGAAGGCTTTCTTTGTGGCTAATTAAGGACAAGTAAGGTGCTGACATCTACATGGTCAAGATCTGCAAAAGGGTTGTAATCTTCTCCTACATCTCATTAATACAAAAACATTTGTTTTCCTATACTTATATCTATTTTATGCATTTGTATTTCAATGCCTTCTTGACTCATTGATTAAAGATATTAGTTTATGATGTTTGTATCTTGTAGTGCTCTTGCTTGTCATATATGTTTTGCAAGTTCCACTTATAACATTTAGAGCTGGAGTTGGAGCTTACAAGCTAAGAGAAGAGGAGGACTTGTGTTGGATTCCAAGTAGGTATTTCCTCCATGTTATAATTCCTCTAAGGAAAGCACAAGTCTTTTGTCTCTATTGTTTCTAGATTAAGCCACTAGATATATGGAGTTCACTTCTATCTGTAGAAGAGAATTTTCCTTCAAACAATGCCTTGGATGCACAAGAATATCCTAAGCATGGGTCTGATCTTGCTGATGAACCCATTGTTGGGTGTGGAGGCTCAATATCTTCTTGATTACGAGATCTCAACCACGTTGGACCCCATTTCCTAAAAGGGGCAGAAATGTTGCCAAGGGGAAGGGTAACTACTACTTTTAAAAAGCCCCCCCAAAGCTAAAAATAGTTGAAATTTTCCTTGTAAAATATTGTAATTTCGTAGTCAATCTAAGTTGTTCATTAGGTGAATGATCTGATGGTAGAAGTTATGTTAATTTAAGGTTTTTTTACCTATAAGGCAAGCCTCGATTTCTATGATGGAATTATATCGCAATTGTGTATGATTATTCTGAGAGAGAGAGAGAGAGAGGAGGTTGTGTGAGAGTGAAAAGGAAATTACAGCATATCTACTATAGGTTGTATCTCTTCATTTTGGTGGATAATATAAAAGGAATGACTGGTTGTTTCTTCGTGGACATAGCCCAAATTGGGTGAACCACGTATATCTTTGTCTCTCTTGTTTTATTCTTTTCTGTATCTGTGTTTCCACAATATTTTTTGTGTTCCATTGCTCCGTAATATATAATTTTCTAACAAATGGTATCATATCCAAAGGTCTATTTGGTTAATAAACTTGCAGGAGAGAAGGTTTTTTGGTTCAAGTGGGAGAATTAAAGGAAGATGGTAGATTTAGGGTCGAGAAATTTAGCGATAAAAACTACTAGCTATGGAATATGCAAATGGAAGATTTTTTGTATCAAAAAGATATGTACTACCATTCAATGGAAAATCAAAGAAGCCGACGAGTATGATGGACGGTGAATGGGAGATTCCCGACATAAAGGAACTAGGAACAATATGGATGTGTCTAGAAACATTGGTGGCATTCAACATTTCAAAAGAAACGACTACAAAATGTTTAATGATGACATTGGCTAAACTATATGAAAAACCCTCGGCCTCAAATAAGGTATTTATTAAGAAGTATCTATTTAATATGAATATGTCAGAAGACTGAGGTAATTCTTTGACTGAAGAGACAAGGGGAAGAAAAATGGAAAGAGGAGGAGCCTAGTAAATCGTAGTAAATAAATAAAAGGAAGATCCAAATCTAGATCAAGGATAGTGTGCTAGAAATGCGGGAAGAAAGGACATCTGAAGAAAGACTGCAAATATTGGAAAGGAAAATAAGGTGACAGACAATAAGAGAAGAATCATTAAACGAATGTGATAGGTGATGTGTTGCAAGGTACTTTGATTCTGTCATTATAGAATATTATTTATGTCGGGTGATAGATTCAGGGGCCTCATTCCTTGCCACACCTGATAGGAAACATTTTCATGACTACGCTCAAGGAGATCTTGGACACATTCATTTGGGTGATGATAAACCCTGTAAAATAGTTGGAATGGGTAAGGATTGTATAAATAAACAAAATGGAAAACAATGGCTATTGAAGGAGGTAAGGCATGTTCTAGATCTGAAGAAAAATCTAATTTCAACAAGGCAGTTAGGTGGTGAAAGTTGTGTAACTACATTCACAGACAAAACCTTGAAGGTCACTAAATGAGCCCTGGTAATAGAAAAAGGAGAAAAGGTTGGTACATTGTATTTATGCAATGCTATTTCTAAAAATTTTAATGCTTTAACCTCCACAGGAGTGGATACAACATTGTGGCATCATAGGCTCAGGCACATGAGTGAGAAAGTGATTCAGATTCTTCACCCAAAAAATTGTTTCCAAGCTTGAAGCATGTTGATTTGGATTTCTGTGAGAATTGTGTTTATGGAAAACAGAAGAGAGTCAAATTTATTACAGATGGGAAGGAAAAGAAGAGAGAGAAATTAGAGATTTTTCATACAGATGTATGGGGACCAACTCAGGTATCGTCTCTTGGTGGATCTCACTATTATCTTACTTTTATTAACGATGCAACTAGAAAAACCTAGATTTATTTTATTCAAAATAAATCTGATGTATTTGATACTTTCAAGAAATGGAAAGCTTTGGTTGAAAATGAGATGGGAAGGAAGTTGAAGTGTCTTAGATCAAATAATGGAGGTGAATACTGCAGCAAAGATTTTGATAACTATTATTCATAACATGGAATTCATAAAGAGAAGACAGTTCCAGGAGTGCCACGAGAAAATGGTGTGTCAGAATAGATGAACAAGACAATTATGGAGCGTGCAAGGTGCATGAGATTACATGTAGGATTCCCTTACAATTTTGGGCAGATGGTTTATATATTATTGTTTATGTAATAAACATAGGTAATTCAAGTTCCTTGGATGGTGGTATTCTAGGGGAGGAATGGACAGGTAAAAAGGTAAACTACTCATTTTTCAAAACTTTTGGTTGTGAAACTTTTGTCCAAATTAATAAAGAAAATAGAACAAAGATTGAGAAAAAATCAAAGAAATGTACCTTTATTGAATATGGTGTTAATGATTTTGGTTATTGTTTATATGATTATGAAAATAAAAAAATCATTAGGAGCATAGATGTCATATTTAATGAAAAGGTCTTTTATAAGGATAAGATGTAGGAAAAGGAACAGGAAAAGGAAAACAAAGAATATGCAGTGCTTGATGAGATCACAAAAAAAGTAAAGGTGTCTAGAAATCATAATGATCAACAGCCATAACAACAACAACAACCACAACAACAACAAACGCCTCAAACACCTGAAAGTGGTGTTAGAAGATCTACTAGGATAAGTAGACCCCGTGAACTATACTCTCCTTCGTTATATTATGTATTTTTGACTGATTTTGGTGAACCAGGAAGATATGAAGAAGCAATGTAGGTAGAAACCAGGAAGAAGTGGGAACAATCCATGGAAGAAAATATGGACTCCTTGATGCATAGCTAGACTTGGGATTTAGTCAAGTTGCCTATAGGTAAAAACAAAATTGTAGAAAAAATGGATTTATAGGTTGAAGGAAGAAGATGGAGGAAAGAAAAAGGTATAAGGATAGACTTGTGGTGAAGGGTTTTGCACAAAAAAAAAGGCATAGACTTTGATGGAATTTTTTCTCCTGTTGTTAAAATGACTTCAATCAGAGCTATTTTAATTCTAGTGGTAGCAAAATATTTGCATCTTGAGCAGTTAGATGTAAAGACAACCTTCTCCATGGGGATTTGAAGGAAGAAATATATATGCAACAACCACAAGGGTATGAGGTCAAAGGGAAAGAGAAATTAGTGTTCAGGGTGAAGAAGAGCTTGTATGACCTAAAACAAGCTCCAAGGCAATGGTATCTAAAATTTGACAAGTTTATGTTTGAACGAGGTTATACTAGATGTCATTATGATCACTATGTTTATATTAAGAAACAAAATGGTGAAAACTATATTATATTGCTATTGTATGTAGATGAAATGCTTGTTGCAGGGTATAACATGCAGGAAATAAATGTCCTCAAAGGAAAATTGGGAAATTCATTTGTAATGAAGTATTTGGTGCTTCAAAACAAATCCTTGATATGAGAATAACTAGAGAGCGGAAAAATTTCAAATTAACATTGTCTCAGAGTGAGTACATAGAAAAGGTCTTGGAAAGATTTAATATGTAGAATGCACAACTAG
The DNA here is from genome assembly GCA_000404065.3 of Pinus taeda. Classification (NCBI taxonomy): domain Eukaryota; kingdom Viridiplantae; phylum Streptophyta; class Pinopsida; order Pinales; family Pinaceae; genus Pinus; species Pinus taeda. Next base: position 3,467 of record APFE031056243.1, on the reverse strand, counting down.
TTAGTACACCTTTGGCTAGACCTAGGAAGAGATGGACTATATGTGTAAAGTTCCATATGCATCAGCAGTTGGAAGCTTAATGTATGTAATGGTCTGCACAAGGCCTAATATTGCACATGTAGTGGGATTTGTAAGCAGGTATATGAACAATTAAGGAAAAGGGCATTGTATGGTAGTGAAGTCGATTCTCAAATATTTGAGATGTACGACAAATGAAGCATTATGCTTTGGTGGTTCAAACATTGCTCTACAAGGATATGCTGATGCAAATATGGAAGGTGATAGATATAACAAGAGGAGAACCACATGGTATGTGTTTATTGTAGGTGGAACAACTGTCAAGTTGGTTTCAAATTTGTAAAACATTGTTGCATTTTCAACAACGGAAGTAGAGTATGTTCTTGCTAAGGAGACTAGTAAATAAATGATTTGGTTACAAAGGTTATGGATGAGTTGGGCAAGAACCAAGAGATGGGAAGGTTATACAATGACAACTAGAGTGCAATTCATTTTGCAAATAAATCAACATTTCATTCCAAGAAAAAAAATACACAACTCAGGTACCCTTTCATCTGGTCAGTGTTGGAAGATGGACAGCTAAAGCTGGAAAAGATACACACTAGCCAAAATCCTACAGACTTCTTAACAAAAGTTGTAACTAGAGAGAAATTGAGATCCCACTCAGTTTGAACTGGTCTTCAAATATGATGATGAAGATGAGAAACAACCATGTACAAAGTGGAAGCATTGTCCAACAAATGAACTAGTGGTGGAGTTGCTATAATAAGTCTCTAAGTGGGAGATTGTTAGGTGTGGAGCCTGATTATATTCTTGATACAACGGTCTTAGCTACATTGGACCCTAATTCCCAAATGGGGTGGAAACATTGCCCGTATGATAACCACCACGGAGGTCCCGCGGGGGGAGGGGGGGGGGAACGATTACTTTTAAAGAGCTACCCCTTGGTGGGGTTCAGGGGAGGCAACCTTGAAGCTAAAAATAGATGAAAAATTTCCTTGTAAAATATTGTAATTTCATAGTCAATCTGGGTCGTTCATTAGTCGAATGATCTGACGGTAGAAGTTATGTTAATTTAGGGTTTTTAGAACATAACACTCGATTTATATGACATAATTATATTTTGACTGTGTATGATTATTATGAGAGAGAGGAAGTTGTGTGAGAGTGAAGAGGAAATTGCAATGGATTTGTTGTAGGTTGTATCTCTTCATCTTGCTAGATAATACACGAGGAAAAACTGATTGTTTCGCCATGGATGTAGCCCAAATTTGGTGAACCATGTATATCTATCATTAGGGGAATTTTGAGGTCTAAAATGGGCCTCCTAAGGAAATTATAAAATAATAGTGGAAATAATAAAATAAGATTAGATCACATCATCAAATTTTAAAAGGAAAAGAAAAAACTATTTTTTCAACTCGTATTTTCAACTTATCTCCCTATGGGTTTACTCAAATTTCAAGAAACAACACTCGTTGGATGCATAATTTGATTCGTCATGCAAGAAGTACTCATGTTTCATAATTTCGATGAACCCTGCTATATGAAAAATGAAAAATACATGAAAAACATGATTGCAATAAGGATTTTTCATGTATTTCTCATTTTTTGTGTAGAAGGGTTCATTGAAAGTATGTAATGTTAGTGTCAGTCTTTCTAGCCTTCCTCCAGTGATCAAATATGCTTTGAAAAAGTGGTCTCAGAGTGTCAAGGTCAAATTTTTCCATTTCAGGGAGTCTTCAAGCAAAATTTTGTCACTAGGCATTAGATCTAGGGTTTGTTTTCACTCTTTTCAAAATTGTCCAAATGTCGGTCCATGTCACCATTCAGCGGAGTCTATCATCATTCAGAAGGTCGTTATCATCATGTCAGGTTCCTTTGGGTCATTTTACACCTTGTTCATGCCTCTGTTGCGCCTAGGCAAGGTTCATTTCCCTCTCCTAGGGTTTTGAAGGCAAATTCTCTTGAATGGTCAAATCATTAGCAAAACTTGTATCTAGATATCCATACACCTTCCCCTATCCTTAATGTACCTTATAGAACACTTCCCATCACTGAGATCCCCTAAATACCTCATTTTTACACAAACCCTAGTTTCTTGCCACAACTTGGCAATTTTCTAGGCTAGGCCTGTGTTTTGCCCTTTTGGACCCCTTTTCCTCACTCAATCTCTAAGATTCCACTTTCCCCTACTTCCTAACATCCCTACCTACTTCCAAAAATTTCCCAAAGAATTTAGAAGCCCTTATCCCCTTCATTTCGCTTCATTTCGACAAAATCCCTTGTTTCACACATCGAGATAAGTTTCACTCAAAAGATGTTCCAGAGTAATAAAAGATGAATTTTGAAACAATGAGAGATGTTTTTGTCCACAACATGCCAAAGAAGAAAAACCTCCTTCACTTTTTACACAGGTGTCATGGTTTTAGAGAAATGTCAAAAATATCGTTGCCTCGGGAGAATTGATGCACCTCTGAAGTGACCTTGGGAAAATCAATTTTTCTCCTAGCTTGGTTGGCCAAATGACTTTCTTGATGAGTCAAATGATAACTAGACACAAAGATATTTCCAATGACCTATTATGGGCTCAATTTGGAGTTGAGGAAGGCATTCAAACGTTGACTACAACAGCACTCTGCCTTGAGGCAGCCTCATTTGGCACATTTTGACTAGTCTTGGGAGATTTTATTTTTGACAAGGCAAATGAACTCCAAATTGAAAAATTCTAGTTAGGTTGGAATTTAGACTCAAATAAATTTCCAAAAAGCTATCCTGCACCTGATTCCGACACCGGGAAGGGCTCCAAATGTCTCCTGCAAAAGGCGCTACACACAGGATCTATGTGCCGCGCGCCTTAAGCCTAGTGCGTCGCGCGCCTCCCTGTGCGTCGCGCGCCGCGAGCGACGCATAGGATTGGGAGGTCTAAATGAAAAATGGCTTGCAGTTTTGGATTTTTCATGATGAAATACACATGTTCAGTAATTGCCAAGGCATTTCATCAAGTTCTGGGTGACCAAAAGGCTCAAAAACACCATGAAAATCACCTTTCTACCACCTTTTGCACTAGCAGGAAGTACTTCCGGGAGAATGCACTTTTGGAGGGGAAAATGGACACCAAATTGGACAATGCCACTTGAGTTGGAAAGTAGACATACAGGTATTTCCAACAAGCCAACCTGAGCTCAATTTGGATTCCAGGAAGTGCCCCAAAATCAGGTTGAAAGGCGCGTGACGCGTAGAGCTCAGGCGTGCGACACATAGAGATTTTTGGTCAAATTTTCACCTTCTAGCTCAGAATTTCGGCCAGTTATGACTATTTTCACCTCTTGATGTGGTGTTTGACCCAACTTGATGTAATTTGATGTGTGTGATGTAATTTTGGCACATTTTTACTTGTTCTAGAGGATTCATTCACTAAAAGGTGAAAATTAAATGAATGAATTAGT
>APFE031056242.1:40627-66009 GCA_000404065.3 Pinus taeda | reverse complement strand
AAGGCCGTATGCAGATAGCATGACCAGCACAGTTATATCAACATGTTTGTTTGTGGTGAACCCCAGTACAGAGGTCAACATGTCTATCAACAGCTTGCCCACTTCATTGAAATCTTCATATGAGAAAGGGGGTGGCCCAGAGGGCTGGCAGTCTGCCTTCATGAATTTCCTGGCTATGGCATCAATGTTTGAATCAGAAAGTCTGGAGCCCATATCCAGCAAATAGTCCATGGAGAAAGGGTACAGAAACTGGGTCTGTTTGTAGTTGAGCATCTGGTTGATGGAGTCTGGAGTTATGTAGAAGAGGATGCTCCCAGATGGAGACCTCACAACCTTGAGCTTCTGGTCATAGTTCTCTGCACACAGATGGATGATTTCTGGGAAGGTGTTGACAGAAGGCAGAAAGTAAGTGGGCAGATTAGACTGCCAGACCCCATACAGGTCACTGCTGTCTAAGTGACTGTTCCTCAATTGACAATATGTCTACAAATGGTTTCTCTGTGCCACAAAATCTGTGATGAGAGCATCATAAGCCACCAAAGGTATAGCTTCTAGCTCTCTATTGGGTGGGTTTATGGGCAGAACATCCAGAGCAGCTGAAGCTGCCATTGTCTTGGTCTTTGCTGGTAGTTTTTACTGTGCTTCAAGCTTGGTGTGGAGGGGTCTACTGTTCTCTGTTTGCAGTGAGCAGTTTTGGAAGTTTAAGGGCTGTCACAGGCTTAATTAATCTGTGGAGCACTCTGTTTTGATAAAGCAGAGTGTTTTGTAGCTGGATAGCTGGTCAATTGCAGAGAATTTGTTTATCAGAGGTGAGGGAAAATGCCAATGTAGTGCTTCTAGCTTGTGGCTAGGCCTTGTAGCTGCTCTTTTGTGAAAAACTAGGCAAAATTTACCACTGGTCGCGGGTTTCCCTGGAATTTCTTCTGTGTAGGGGTTATAGAGGTTTCACTGGTAGCTTCAAAGGTGAATTTCAACAATGTGGGTTCTTGAATTAAAGTTGTATTTGAGCAGGAAACAGGATTTGCATAGAGAATCAGAGGGCAAGAGGGTGCCTGCGGCGAAATACCTGTTTTAGTGGCGTACGGGCAGTTGCAGCGGTCGAAGTGGTTGGATTGTATGCGGTTGAGTCGACAATGGGGGCAGCAACAATTCTGGCGGATCACTTTTGCTTTTTGACCATTGGAAATCGAATTTCGCCTTCAGCTGAGCTCCAGGTTGTTCGGCAGAAAATGATAAAAACAACGGTTTTTTACACCTTTTTATGCATTTCGGGTGAATTGGCGCCTTTTTGTGATGACATCATGCTGATGTCATCATGGGCCCAAGTATGGAGGAGGTGACGTGGCAGGTGACGTGGGTGCCCAGGTGGCATGGCCACGGTGGCGGGGTAGTCAGGGCAATGCGCGGGGCAGGGGTGACGTGGAAGCACGGCAGCGGCAAAAGCGGGGTGACGTCACGCTAGCGGAGGCGTGACATCAGCGTGAGGGGCAGGGCGGTAAGTGGTTTCCACGGCAGGCCCTTAGGCGGTAAGCGGTTCGGAGGGGGGGGCAGCGAACACCTCCCGCGCCTGACGTGTGGCGGGGGTACGGCGGCAATACCGCCCATCCCTCGGACGCAAAAGGTCGGGCACCTTTGTGGGCGGATCGACCGCCCACCGTTGGATGGCGGGGCGAGAGATCTAACGGTTGGCGGTGATTGGAATATGCCAGCGCTTTACACAGCAGGGGACCCGCCCGTTTGATTTTAATAATTGTTTTAATAAAAGGGCGCGGGGGGGTTATAACCATAGGTTTTTGGGTTTTGTGGGTTTATTTGCCCGCGCAATTAATTAAAATTTGGTTTTTTCAACTTTATAACAAAGGGTCTTAGGGCGGAGAAGGGGAAAAGGGTTATTAAGGGCGGGGAGGGTGCTTCTTGCCCTTTTAACCAAAGTTTTCTTAAATCCATATTTTTTCAGGAGGGCTTAGGGCTAATGCTAACCCTTGAGGGGTTAATATTTCCCAGGGAAGGGATTTATCTGCAGCACTGGGGGAAGGGGGAAATTAGGGAGCTGTAACATAGGTTAGTGATTAATATGGTTTGTGAGGTGAGTGAAGGGGTGAAACCAAGTCAAATGGAACTTGACTCAGGGTATTTGAGGATAGATGAGAATGATGCAAAAAAGGATGTTTTTACACAAGAAATGTGGCTTCTTTTCATGCTTGAACTCCATGGCTTGGACCAAGTGGTTGGTGATTTAAAGGAGTGGAACTGAAGACCTGAGCAGATTTCAAGGCCCCTGGGGATGTTAGTAAGAAATGACTTCAGGGGGAAAACTGGGGGAGTTAGTCATGCTTCCAGTGCTTGTCCTCCATTCTTTTTCTTTAATGCCCACAGCCTGAGTGACAGAGGCTGTTTGTACTTACTAGGCCAATTGGAGCTGGCCTTCTATTTCTGCAACCCCCTCTACCTACCCCCTACTAGCCTAGCATTTTTGTTTCTTCTTGGAGGGTGCATTTAGACTTGCAGACCCTTTATGTGCCTTTTCTTTTTCATTGGTTTTTTCCTTTGATGTCCTATCTAGTACTAGCCTTATTTCTTCCAAGGTCCCAGATTAAGCAGTTGGGAACCTTATTTTCTCTGCCTAACTACTGATCTGCCAAGATTATACAGTTTGGGCAGATTTCTTCCTCTATTCTATAACAAAAAATTGAAACATGGCATGATCCAGATTAGGCTGTTGGACCATCCATCAAGATTTTAATAGACATGAAGGCATGTACATCCCTTGCCTTCCTTGGAAATATGGGATCTTTGAAACAACAAAGTAGAGCATATTTGGCACTTGAATTATCCCATCATGAAATATGAAACCTATTGGTATAGGTATCCAACACATACCACTGAAAATATTAGGAAAAGAACAATACCACACATTCTGAACATCAAATCCCTCATGAATCCTAAGAAGCAAAGCCAAAATTGTATTACCAAAACAGAGTATTACATAAGCCAAATATCAGAGTTTTTTCATAAATTTTCCAACCCTTTGTACATTTCTCTTTCTCTTATTTATAGAGCTTTTCTATCTGATTGAGATTCCTCCTCAAGCATGAGGGGAACTCGAAATCTACTTCTAATGACACCTAATCAACTTTAAATTTCCTATTAAATGTAACAAACTTCAACTAGACTTTCCAAAGATCTAAATCAAGTAGGATTCTAACATCATGTTATGCTAATAATAGCCTTGGTTACAATGGTTTTCGTTCTTTGACATCTGGTTCCTTTCAGTTTGGCTGTGATGGGTGTTCAAGGCTCCATGCTGGTCTTCTATGCCATATCCTCTCCATTGTCCTGAAATATAGGAAACTACCCTTGCTTATCGGTCCTTACAATTTTTGAATCCACAGAAGTAGGTCCTTCCTCTTTGGTTTTCCAAAATGTGACAGATGGCCACATCCTTGATGTGCTGTCCACCTCCTTTATATTCAAAAACAAAAACTCCTTTAAGTTGTCTTAACATATTTTGAACCGTGGTAAAGGCGCTTATTTTATGACAAAAGTTAAAATTTGGACCTGAATTCATACTTTTCCACCTGTCTTGACTTGTTTGAATCTTAATAGCTTTAGCTGATGCTGTGCATACCTTGTAGACTTTCACCTTTGAAAATTCCCGCTCATATTCAAAACCAGTTAATTGAAATTGGACTGTTTAGCTTCAGCAGTTTCGTAGCGCGCTACGAAACTGCTGAGCTTTAATCATCACCTTCAGAAGTTTCGTAGCGCGCTACGAAACATCTAAGTTGCTTCCAAAATCATAGTTTTAACCCAGAACTTTACTTATTTGAGCACTTTGCTATGAAAACCTTCTTTCAACTATTCCAAGACCTTTCAAAACTAAATGGAAATGTAGGATTCTTCAAAAAGGTGACACTAAGCAAAATCATCAAAATTTGAAACATAGCCTTACTTTAAATGAGATTTCATTAAGAAGATTCCTTCAGCTAGCCTAACTGTACCTTTAATTCTTCAATTTGTTTCTTCATGACCTTGATCCCAGCTCTTAATTGCATATTAATCATTCTGATGAATTTTGCTTCTTTAATTGCTAGTACAGTCTAGGTATGGAATTGAGTATTACAGTCAACCACCTCTGAAGTTGTTTTGTCTTCCCATAAGGTCTTCATTCTGTAATAATTAGCTTGTTGTATGGCATGTTTCCTGGCAGCTTTCCTCATTCGGGCAATCTCAAGGTTGGCAGATTCCAATCTCCTTTTCAAATATTCCATACTATCTTCTTTATGAGTGGCAACTGTTTTGCTTTTGTCCTTTCTTTCACGAGGCTGTATCTCTTCCCCTGTTTCATCTGTCCTTGGCAGTGCCTCTTGTACTTGCTTAAACTTCCTTGTTATCGGTCCGCTGGGCTTGAAAACAAATTGTGCAACTTGCTCATCAAACTTGAGTTTCTTTGAGGCTTTAGCTTTCTTTGTCTTCTCTTTTCCTGACTGCATCAAATCATCTTGAACTAGTGGGGACTCTTCAAAGTCAATTTCCTGCAATAAATCATTTAAATTTCCCTTCGAAGTAGGACTTTCTTCAATAGCTACTGACTTACCCTTTTCTTTAGCCACCTGTCTCCTCGTTCTTTTTCTTTGAACTACTCCACCCGTGCTTGATTCATGTGCAGTATCTTTGACCTAAGCTTTTTCTTTAATTTACTGTTGAGGTGTATCTTGAATGGTCAGTGGCTTTGCAGACTCTCTAACTTGTTTCCTTGCCTTTAACTTTGAAAACCTCTTGGCTCTTGTTTTTGTTTGAAGACCTGTTGTTGTAAGATCTTTTGTAGCTAGAGGGCTGAGACCAGTCTGGCTTTTGAAACCAGCCATGAATATAAATGTATTCTAGTCTTTGCCTACCTTTTGAAGTTCATGCAAAACAAGTAACTTAATCAAGCCATGGTGAAACAAAGAAGTTTCACAAGCCTCTTTTCTCAATTGCACCTTGTCACACATTTTACTCAAACTGCAGAATAAGTAAAAAGGTAGATCAATAGAAGCTTTCCCTGTAAAATGCAAAAGGAGTTTGAAATGGTATGAATACACCTTGTTATATCTTCCTTCACAGGTTAGGTATTTCTGTATACAGGTGAGCAAATGTGCATAGGACTCTTTGACATAGCTCCTAGGAACAGACTTGCTCAAATTCGAGTTAATGAATTCCTTCTTTAAAAAGTATTTGCATGGATTCATGTCAAATTTGAAATTCTTGAACCAATTTTCTTGCCCCCATGGAATCTCTGTCACTGTGGATATCATATCTGGAGAGACCTGCAATTCCATCATAGCCAACTTTGAGTTTAATCTTGTAAAATTTAGTGCAAATTCTTTAGTCACCTGTGCATGACCTCCTTGTAACTTCCTGCAAAAATTCCGACTTCTGACTTTTTTAAATGCCTTCTCCACATCTTTGTTCTTCAATGTTATATCCAAACCTTCAGGCTCGTTTCTAAGACATTTGCCTGATCTGTGTTCTTTCTTTTCTATTGATCCCTCCATGAAATTTTAATGACCTGTAAGCAGGGAATGCTAGCTCTGTTCAAACTGTAAACTCTGCCTCTTTTGAAAATCTGCCTCACCTGATTTGCTGCCTCGCTTGATTACAATGTTATTTAAAATTGAAATCTTGCCAATTATAGTTTTTTAAAATTGCAATCTTGCAGATTTGTTTTCATGCAAGGCTTACAATCATCATTAAAACTTGTACATAGGTGACTTTTCTTGGAACTTGTATTCCGTGTGTATCAATGAATCTAGTGGTTGTGATAATGGAGATGGGTGGTGGGACGTGATAAGTGGAGTACATGAATTGACAAAGGATGACGTAGCCATAGATTTACTTAACGGATTTGACATTTGGGAAAGATTCGCTGTGGAATGCACGAATCTCTGATTTCGCAACGCGGTTAGTTTAAATTTTGAATGATGCGCTGCGAAATCACCTAATAGCGCTGTGAAAACACCTAATGAGCTTTTGCGCTGCGAAATTGCTAAAAAAATTAAATGCGCTACGAAAATAATTTAAAAATGTTACATGCGCTACGCAATTACCTAAAAGGCTTTGTGATAGATAACAAAGTAACACATGACTATAAGATGAGCAGTGAATGAGGGTGACCAGTGGTAGATAAGAATACATACTTGACTCATGACCTCCTAAGACTCAGACTTTAAAGAAAAACGAAATCAACTTAGACTAACACTGACCTTTTTCATCAAGCTAGTATGATAAATTTTTGGCATTTGATTTCTTAAGTGATAACACATCCCTCAGATCTTAAAGGACTGGTCTCCTCATTTGCACAATCCGGTGTCGTCAACCGCTGACGATCATGTTGAGAGTACACCGTCAACTAATGAAAATGAAGTCTCTGGACAGAAAGGAAAATGTAAATTCCCTTGTAGACTATGCGAAGGTAATCATGTCATCCACCGTTGTCCCTTCCTGGATGAAGCTAAGAGATTTTTGGATAACCGTCCTGCTTCACCGCTACAGTTTCCTCCTGGGTATAAGGAACTCTTGCCGAGTCCATCACTAGTTGAAAATCTGACTGAAACGCCTTTGTGGTTAGTCGAAGTATCTATCATTGAAGATAAACCCTCTAAGCCGACACCAGATGAATGTCAAAAGGTCGAGGCGGTAGTCGACCCGGTCTTGTCTCCGGAAGGTCCGTCTTCAGATGATACAATCACCGAAGAGAATGAGAGCGACACTGTTCAAATTATTTTCATAAGCACAGACTCCGATGAACATGGGGGAAATCTAGCTTTTCATTTACCATAGGAAGGAATTTCATCAGAGTCATATCCGGCTGTCTATTCGGTCCCACCTCCAAGCAACCTGGTGGTTTCCTTCGATTGGAATCTACTAGGCAGACCCCGTCTACCATCTAATGTACCATTCCAAATCATTGTACAAGATTACAAAATGGTCATGGTCGGTAATATCATAGATGAAGGGGCTTCTATGAGTATCCTTTCCTCGATTGCTTGGAAAGCGCTTGGTTCACCATCGTTTATGCGTGAGATGAGAAATCTGACAGGCTTTGACAAAGGAACCAGTCGACGTAGGGTTCCTTTGGAATGTGCCTATAACTTTGAGAAGGAAAATTGTGTATATGAACGTAATGGTAGTTCGAGGGCCTTTAGATTACAATCTACTCCTTGGGCGTGACTATATTTATTGCATGGGAACCATCGTCTCCTCACTCTTTTGAGTAATGTGTTTTCCGCATGAAGGCAGAGTGGTCCAGCTCGTAGACCAGCTTTCGTTCCTCGGCTCACACATGGCAAATAGTGAAATACCATTCCTAAATGGTCTTTTCATGCAAGGAATGTCTCATCAATCTCCAGTCTGTCCACCTGAAGAGCGCGAGTAATTTGGGGGTCATGACTAAAACCCAGGGGGCATGCACCCTGGTCTGCTTCGGCAGGAAAACTCTGGGTATAGGGTAGGTTTCGGCGAAGGATATATGACTAGTCCAACACCCATCCGTATAGGAAAAGGGGGTTAGACCGGATAAGATACCTCTGTTAGAAGGTATGCCTTTCTCGATAGAAAAAATGTTTTGTCTGCAAATTGAAGGGTAACCTGGAAAAGGTAGGCCTTTCCCGATAGAACAAATGTTTTGTCTGAAAATTGAAGGGTAACCTGGAAACTCTACTTCACTATACTTGGGGGCATGTAAAACTTTTCGCATGCAAGTGAAGAGCGGCCATTTATTCTCTTAGTTTGTAGATTCTCAAACCCTTTAAACTCGTAGGATTGGTCGTTCCTAGCTTGCGTAAAGAAAGGATGCGGAGCATAGTTTCGAATGGTGCAAGCTCCTTAAAACTTGAACCTATCGATGAGATGTACTAATTTCATGACTGGCACGAGCAGTTTTTATGTGAAGTTCAAGCTCGTGAAAAATTAAACCTAAGCAATGAGCAAATGTTCCCCCCAGAGTTTAAGCTCTTTATAAAATGAACCTATCTCCGGTAAAGAACCATTGTGAATGCATTATTATCAACTTTTGAGTCTTGGTCGTGTTATCATCATCACCTCTACTCTGTTTTAGCCAATCATACGCCTCCATTTGATTGTTTACCCCTTTTGAGGAACAACTACGACAAGTGATCCTGTTAGCCATCCTTGTGATACTGCCGTGATTGGAAAATTCCAAGCCTTACCTGGAATCAACTGCTACCTGAAATATCACTCGTTCCTCAAAAGACGAGTCTTCTTTAAGCTCTTTTCATCTGACTCACAAAATGTGAAAAGATTTCCGAGCAATTAGCCTCTCCAGCTCGTTAAAGCTACTGGAAGTGCTATCCCTTCTCTAGATTTTAATCTTTTTGGACCTGAGGGATTAATACACAAAAATATCAAGCGCTTGTCTTGTTCGGCTCGTTAAAACTATCGAAAATTCATCCCTTTCATATCGTTTTATACTTTTTCGGACTTAAGGGATTATATGACAAAAAAGGACCATTGGAGTTTCCTTTATGTCCCTTTTAGACTCTCTAAAATTGAAAAGGACCGAGTTATCTTTGTCGTTAAACTCGTTAAAACCAATAGCGACAAGCTTGTCCATTCAGACAAGAACGAGTTTCACTGTCGCTAGGCTCATTAAAACATAGCGACGGGTTTGCCCGAAGGGCAAATTATAGAACAAGCATATGTTATCCTCCTCAAGCTTGATAAAAATAAAGAGGTACTGGTCAGCATTGAGTGGGGAAAATTGGGAAGAAAACTTGAAGAAACTTTATTGGTAGCAAATTCGCTCTTGAACATGACACTTTCACTCCATCACCATGATTGAGTCGGGTTGGGTTTTTCCGTTCACCGTCATATTACCATTGGTCCACCATACCATCCATCTTTGGGGCTAACGCTACCAATCCATTTCAGTGTCGCCGATATGTTCAAGAGAAGTCGCTCAGAGAATTCGCCAACCCATTTTGTGTCTCATCCGCTGCAATACATTCACACTCCATTCTTTCATGATTGCCACCCTGAACCCTGTATCATTAGATCTTTTTCACCTCCATAAAGTCATTTGCTTCGTTCTGTGTCGTAGATGTTGGATTCATTAAGGCCCTCCTACGACGGGTCACTTCTTGTCGACATCAGCTCATCATCCAAGAAGTTGACCTAGGAACAACTCTTTTAGTACTTTGAAGCTTGCATGCCTCAATGGCAAGTTTCTCACTTCCGGCGATAGGTTTACATCAATGGCCTTCGACCGAAACATTTTCCGTGGTGTTCGACGCCAAGTCCCATTTTCACACCACGTGAATTGTACTATCGTACCTTGAGGGTCATCATCATTATCAGTGATTCCTCTCGCGCCTGTTAACAACTCACATTATTGGCTGGTAATCAGGCGATGTCTTTTCGTGTTCGACTTCAGAACATCTTTCACATGGATCGACATGTACTTCGGGCAAGGATTGAATGAGTTTGAAGACCCCAGATCTAGTTTCATCCATCCGGGCTGCGATATATTTAGGAAAAATAAAGACATCAAATGTACATCATTGCTGCACAAATAATCATCCGAATCAAAGGATGATGGCTCTATCAAAATCATCAGTCTGCCACACAGACGGTTGTCTGTCCTATGTACATGAAATGAATTTATAAAGCTGAGCATGGGAATGCTCGCCTCAGCCAGATCATGAAAATATTATGAAGATAATGTATTGTATTGTATCTTATTACAGGTAGCCTTCCAGTTCGAAAAACCTCATATCCTCATGATAAAGCATTTCACCCGACATCAAAATATTTTTCGACCTCATGCTTTAGGGGGCAACTGTTATAGACATATTTGGGCACTGCAAACCCAATCACAGATGTCCATAAACGAAGGGATTCTAAGTCCCTAAAAGTGTTTTTCTACACCCTAAAGGAACAAGGTCAACTGATTACATCATGTCCCAGAAGTTCTCCATGGAAAAATGCTCATAACTGGTTAAAACTAGACCATACAGGTTGCTCAGTGCTAAGGGTGCGATGCATCTCACCTGCTCAATGTAAAGGGTGCGATGCATACTGGTAAGCCCTTCTGTAGGGTGCGATGGGTGAGAGTAGACAAATGGCAGAGATAGTTTGCAAGGTGGATGATCATGGAATCTTCCAGAAACTTCTCCAGTGACACTTGCCTCTTTGAATTCGCCCAGGGATGAGTAATAGATCATGAATCTCCAAGTGGAACCAAGAACTATCAGAGAGAGGACACTAATCAAAATCCCAAAAGCTGACTCACACCCCTGCAAACATCTATATATGGATCCCTCATCCTAGAGATCCAGAGGCTGTAATCTTGTATTTTGTAATTAAGTGCTGTTGGTTTCTTGGTGGAACATCATAGTGTTGGGTGATCTAAGCTTTTCATGAGGTGAAGAAGGGCTTTCATGCTGGGAGGATGACACTAGGTCAGATCAATGGGTTGTAATCCTCTTTGCTATTCTTTCTATCAATAAAACTATTCAAGTTTTCCTCCACATTCTTGTATGTTTGATGATATATGCAGTTGTGTGGTCAATATATATCTAGTCCTATATTGTTTATGATTTTAGATCCATGTTCTTTGATAGTGCTATGTTGCTTTGAGTTTACAGGTGCTCCTTGAAGTTGGGTAAACAAGGGAGAAGTGGCAAAGGTCTGTCAGAAGGGAGAGGAAGAAAGCAAGGGAACAAGCGCAAGACTGAGGTTGGTATTATTTGCTCCCCTCCCATCTACTTCTCATAAAGGAAAAGAAAGTAGTTTTAATCTATTTGTTTCTAAGATAGCTACCCATCTTAGTGGGACTAGCAGCTCCGAGTGGACAATAGATTTCCCGATAACACTCCTAGCATGAAAGCCCTCTTCACCTCATGAAAAGCAATATCACCCAACAATACAATGTCTCAAAGAGAAACCAACAACACTTCCTTACAAATTACAAAATTCCCGCCTTCAGATCTCTATGATGAGGGATCCATATATAGATATTTGCAGGGGGTGAGTCAGCTTCTGGGTTTTTGATTAGCGTCATTTCACTGATAGTTCTTGGTTCCACTTGGAGACTTCATGATCTCTTACTCATCCCTGGGCAAATTCAAAGAGGCAAGTGTCATATGAGAAGTTTCTAGAAGATTCTCTGGGTTTCCACTTAGCAAACTATCTCTCCCATTTGTCTACTCTCGCCCATCACACCCTACAGAAGGCGTTTTTAGTATGCATCGCACCCCCAGTGTGTAATAGGTGAGATGCATCGCACCTTGACCAAGGAGCAGTCTGTATGGGTCAGTTTTGACCAGTTCTAAGTAGTTTTTCAGGTGGAACTTCTAGGAAATGATGTAATCAGTTGACCATGATCCTTTAGGGTATGAAACAATACTTTTAGGGGTTTAAGAGCCCTTGGTTTATCGACATATGTGATTGGGGTTGTAGTGCCAAATATGTCTATAACATATATGTCAGATGATTTGGCTAGGGAATAAACTGACAATTTTTGAAATTTTTTTTGTAACTTTTAAGGGTGTCATAAAAAGTTACAACAATTAGTATAGCCATAGAGATAAGGTTGAAAAACAAAGGCATGTTGTCGATCATGAGGTATGAATGATCAGTTGCTTGTGAGTCTTAGAGATGCTTGGTGATTGGAGGTATGAATTCTCGGTACATGGTCTTATGTTATCCCTATAAAGCTACATGGTATTATGTTATCCCTATAAAGTTACACGATCTTATGTTATCCCTATAAAGTTACATGTTATTGCCATTATGTTGAAGTATTTAATCATTATAGGTGGCTGAAAATAATATTTGGTGGAGCATTTATTTTGTCTTAATATTTGAAATTTGAAAAGGTGTGAAACGAATTGGTGAAATGCAAAGATGCAAGACTATTCACTTCATATTCTTTTGTGGAATAGTGACATGCATCAAATTTTGTTTACAAAATATGTGATTTTGGAATGCTAACAAGTCAGGGAGTATGTGGATGAGTTAAGTTGTTGTGAGTCTTTGTTCGTGAGTTACCTTACACAGATAAACAAAGATAAAATGTCATATGTGAAGTAGATTTGAGGAGAAGAGGTAAAGACAGACATGGAGGTATGCCTAACTAAAGACCAGGTAAACCAACACATTGTTTCTTTTATGTATCATGGGATTGTGGTCTCCTTTCAGATTATATCTTGAAAAATAATAGGTTGGAGCTTGTTGAAGTGTAAGTAGGAGCTTCCAAACAAGTTGTATCTTACAAAATAAATTGAGTAGGAGCCTCTTGTAAGTTGTAACCTACAAAAAATTAACATAAGAGGGAGTAGGAGCTTCCCAACAAGTTGAATATTGCAAAATTGAAGAGAGGTTGCAACCTCCAAAATTTGATGTAATAGAGGAAGTAGGAGCTTGCATTTCATCACAACAACAACAAGTTCATGGTTTTTTGATTTTATGTGTTTTCACTTATATCTAGTGTCCACACATCATTGCTTTTGTGTGTTGATTTAATCATGTGATTTACATGTTACATGTTGTTTATATGTTAAATTTGTGTTCATAAGGTGTTATGTTTCTCATTTAATAGTCCATACAAACATTAAGAAGAAGAAAAAATTGTCCATGAATGCACTAAATTAATTCACCCTCCTCTCAGTTTAGTCAAGTTTCTAACACCGATAAGGAAATTGTAACTCAAGGACATGGAAAATACTTAACATATAGTAAACTATGTGGATGAAGGTGCATAAGGGAAAAAGTCAAATAAAACAATTTAGAAACCTGCTACGAAAGCATTGTGGATATAATATGATAACCATTGGCTTATGGGCATCAAAATGCATCCTTTGATGGTGGTAATAGAGTTATTGTACTCTCTATTAGAAAAGGAAACCAATACTTTAGTAAATTTATAATTTTGATTACATATGTATCTCATTCACATTCCCATTATCCACTGATAGACATTTCTTTTTCTTGAGCAAGAGTCGGTCCTTCTATTCATTTATCTATATAAAATATATTACATAAAATACAAAGAACCCAAGGTAGAAGAGGGCCAAATATTTGGCTATGTCCCAAGAGCCAACGGCTCGAGGACTGATCCTAGAAACCAAAAAACTGCTCGACTCGTCATCCTAGATCCCACGAAAAACGACACTAAAACACGAGTCCCCAGAAAACTAGAAATGGACCCAAAGAGGAATTAGAGCCCACAACATGCACATTGAACCTAGGCCATTGATCCACAATTGTTTGATCCAACGGCTGAGAGGAATATTGGGCTATCAAGAAGCAGGAGGAATACCCGCCCGATGAAGGTGTTATTCTCTTTCCTCCTTGAGCCATGTGTTGAGTGTTGAGTGGCATTGGGCTCATTTCTAGAAAACTGCTTCGAGTTTTGAGGACATCCGAAAACCTGAAAATCGCCTTCACTGTAGTCTGTCTTAAAATACCGCTAATTTGCTTCACCCATTGCAAAGCATTCAGCGGGGAGACACCTATATGCCATTGCCACGTAGCTTTGATCAGAATGCCTCCATTTCTCCTAATTTCATGCTCGCCATCCCAGCTCCTCACAGAGCCAAAGTGGAGTTGAACTGTGCTATAAGATAAGTTTATAGAGATCCCTTTGTTGTAAATCATCGCCCGCCTAAGAACCCTGTGTCTGAACCGTTCTAGGCTGATAAACCTGACAAAAGACTGGATGTTGTTTCCAATAATGTCCGAGGAATGCTGCTGCATGTAGACTGTACAACAATTAATTCCAGAATTTTTCAAACTTCTAGTAGCCCCTACTCTGATAGAGTTCTCGGTCCACATTCGCCTGTCTGAGACATTCATCCCTCAATCTGCCCTGGGGAACCTCTTTCCATCTATATTTATTGTTTCTTTTTGCATAGAGAGCTCCTTCATTGGCTAAAATGTCTGTCAATTTGTTGGCAGTCCGGCGCACATGCATGAAACTTAGGGTCCTCATCTTCCGAAGGTGGGATTGGATCCCTTGATAAACCTGAAGAAGCCTCCAATGTCTCGAAACTTTTTCCGGAGCCGAGCCATAACATATTTTCTTAACTGAATTGATAATCAATTCAAAGTCTGCTTCAATTATGATATTATGAAGATTGTCGTTATTCAATATTTCTAAGCAATGCTCTAGGGACATGAGCTCCGCCATATTGTTTGCGGCTTTCCCCAAATTACAGTGAAAAATGCATTGTATGCAACCCTTTTTATCCCTTATCACTCCCCCATAACTAGCCATGCCTAGATTTCCTTTTGAGGCCCCATCTATGTTGCATTTCATAAATCCCTAAGGGGGAGGATGCCAAAAGTCTTTATCAGTGACAATTTGATTTATATTTCTGTTATTTCCTTGAGGAATAAGCCCCAACATACCTAACTGAAGTAGAATATGCATATCACATCTGAAGGGAGATTCTTAGGGGGTTTTTTCGTTAGAGATCCAACCGTCTCCTTGAGCTGTCTTAAAATTTGTTCCATGATGCTCTTGGGAGAACCATTTTTGTTTTTGAAAATTCTATTGGTGGCAGTGTAGGTTGAGGGAGAGGAATCGTTCCAGCTGGCTGATTCATAGGTCATTATATTTCAGCAGCTGGAATACAGGTAGATCCAGCTAAAATTCAGAATTTTTTTTACCTAACACACAAACAGAGGTACGCAGTTTTTTGGGATTTTCTGGTTATTATAGGATATTTATAAAGCATTTTTCTCAGATTGTTGCACCTTTATATGCACTAACAAGAAATATTGATTTTATTTGGACATATAAGTGTGACCGTGCTTTTGAGGATCTAAAAAAGCTTTTATCAACAACCCTAGTGCTAAGGGGCCCAAATTGGGATTTTCCATTCCAAATTTCATCTGATGCTTCAGAAACAACAATCAGAGTAGTTCTTGGACAAGAATAAGATAAAAAGACATATGTAATATGTTATGTTAGAAAAAATCTATCTCCTGCTGAATTTAACTATACTGTGACTGAAAAGAATTTTTAGCTGTAATATATATTGTAAATAAATTTAGACATTATATAACTGGGTATCCTATAGTTTTATATACAGATCACTTTGCCATTAAGTATTTAGCAAATAAACCAGTTACAAATGGAAGAGTGACAGGATGGTTGATTCTCTTGTAGGAATTTGACATCACAATTAAGGATCGACCTGGAAAAGAAAACCCTGTAGCTGATTTTCTCTCACGAATGCCAAAGCTAGCGGACGCAGCAGTAGTCGAAGATCAATTTCCTGATGAACATTTATTTTCCATCACTATTAGAACCCCATGGTATGTGGACGTTGCAAATTACTTAGCAGTAGGCAAATTACCCAAGCATCTAATGCCTAATGAAAGAAAGCAGATAGTGCAGCGCAGTACTTGATTCTCTTGGATTGGGGGCTACTTATTTCATACAGGGGTAGATATGCACATCAGAAGATGCGTCCGAGAATATGAAGTATTTGAAATTATAAAAGCATGCCATGATGGGCTTTGTGGTGGACATTTTGCAGACCGCAGGACCGGTCACAAAGTTTTACAAACATGCTATTACTGGCCCACTATTTTTAAAGATGCTAAAAATTTTGTTCAAGCCTGTGATAGTTGCTAGAGGGCGAGATGCCTTGGACAATCTGATGAGATGCCTCTGAATCCATAGTTAGTAATCGAGCCATTTGAGTGATGGGCGCTCGATTTTATTGGTCCTATTAACCCGTCATCAAATCAGAAAACAAACATACTGGTTGCAACAAAGTATGTTACTAAATGGGTTGAAGTAGAGGCACTACCAAGAGCTACAGAGGATTCAGTAATACATTTTCTTTTCCAATTATTTGTGAGATATGGCCTACTGAGGGACATTATTACAGATGGAGGACCGCAATTTGTAGGTAATAAGATTAATGCAACATTAAAAAATTACTACATTCTGCACAAAATTACAACTCCATACCACCCACAGGAAAATGGCCAAGTAGAAAGCACTAATAAGGTAATTGAGGCAATACTTACAAAAATAGTTGCATCACACAAACGTGACTGGGCTTCAAGATTGCCGGAAGCCTTGTGGGCATACCAAACAACGTGGAGAAACACCACGGGGTATTCACCATATTAATTAGTATTTGGAAAAGAACCCATCTTCCCAATAGAATTCGAAATTCAAGCATTAAGAACAACGTAGGAGGTGGGTTTGAATTAAAATGAAGCCCAAACCATTAGATTACATCAAATCAATGAGTTAGATGAAATCGGGCTCTCAGCTCTTCAACGCATTGCATTAATCCAACAGCAGAGAGAAAAATGGCATGACGCCCTTATTAAAAAGAAAATCTTCCACGAAGGAGATTGGGCACTCCTATACGATTCCAGGTTCTAGGATTTCCCCAGAAAACTCCAGACCAGATGGTTAGTACCTTATGAGATACAAAAAGTGCATGACAATGGCACCAATACATTGACAACCATTGATGGATCGGGATATTCTTTCAAAGCGAATGGTCATCGACTGTGACTTTATCACAAACCGCTTACTAGGGAATCCTTTTACCAGTAGTTACGGGAAGATTCCACTATGCAAATTCTCGCTGAGGAAGATAACCCCTCCTCAGCATTAATTCACTGAACAATTCCTTTGTTTTTGAATTTTGTATATAAACTTTTCTCTTTAAATTTGCTTGTATAATCTATTTTTTTGTATAGATTTTAGTGCTGTTCCATTTAAGGAACAGTTTTTGTTCCTCTTAAGGAATAGCAGTCGTTCCATTTAAGGAACAATAGAGGTTTCTTTATTCAATTTTTGTGTTGTTCCTCTTAAGGAACAACAGGCGTTCCTTTTAAGGAACAATAATCTTGCGTGCTCATATTTTTGTTGTTTCTCTTAAGGAACAACTACTGTTCCTCTTAAGGAACAAAAACCATTCCTCTTAAGGAACAACATCTTTGCATGTCCATATATTTTTGTTGTTTCTCTTAAGGAACATATGTCATTCCTCTTAAGTAACAGCAGTTGTTCCTCTTAAGGAACAACCATTTTGCATATGTTTTATTTTTTGTTGTCGTTCCTCTTAAGGAACAGTTGTTGTTCCTCCTAAGGAACAACGGCCATTCCTCTTAAGGAACAACTGTTTGGCGCTTTATATTTGTTGTTCCTCTTAAGGAACATTTGTTGTTCCTCTTAAGGAATAGCATCCGTTCCTCTTAAGGAACAACACTTTCACGTGTTTCTATTTTTGTTGTTCCTCTTAAGGAACATCTGTTGTTCCTCTTAAGGAATAGTTGTTGCTCCTCTTAAGGAACAATAGCCGTAACTCTTAAGGAACAACAACTCTGCGTGTTCATATTTTGTTGTTCCTCTTAAGGAACAACAACCATGCATGCTCTTATATTTGTTGTTCCTCTTAAGGAACAACAACCATGCATGCTCTTATATTTGTTGTTCCTCTTAAGGAACAACAATCCGCGTGTATTCTATTTTTGTTGTTCCATCTCAGGAACATCCGTTGTTCCTCTTAAGGATCAGCAGCTGTTCCATTTAAGGAACAGTAGTATTATCTGCTTACATTTGCGCTACTCCTCTTAAGGAATAGCTGCCATTCCTTTTAAAGGAATAGTAGTTTCATTATTTTTTTCTTTCTGCCATTCCTTCTAAGGAACACCAATTTCGGTTTGGAGTGTTTTTATGTTGTTCCTCCAAAGGATTAGCTTTTGCGTCTGTTTTACTTGATGTTCCGCTTAAGGAACAACTGCTATTCCTCTTAAGGAACAATAGTTTCATGTGCAATTTTTTTTTTCTTTCTACTGTTCCTCTTAAAGGAACTGTAGTTTTGTGTGCAACTGTCTTTTTGTTGTTCCTTTTAAGGAACAACAATTGTTCCATCTAAGGAACAACACTTTTTGAGTGCATTTTTTTGTTGTTCCTCTTAAAGAACAACACTTTTTTTTGAAGAGTTTTTGTGAATAATGTTTCACTCTTCATGATCCTTTCAAGACAAATATACAAATATATGCAAGGACACAAAAATTAGAGGTTACTGAAATAAGAAAATCAAAGAAAAATTATCATCTTTAATGAGATTGCTTTGTATTGATAAGAAAAAGGAAAGGACACAACTATCTATATCCCTTTGTTGTCATTATCTTCACTAAAACTCAAATTGATTGATTATTTTTTTCATGTTGGTTCTTCCCTAATTCTCATAATTCTCTTTGATTATTTTTATTGAATAAGAATAAGTGCATATTTTTTTTTTATTGATATGTTCAGACTTCTTCCACCATCCCTACTCTTAAGGAGTGTTGAGACATCCTCTATATATAGATAGGAAGTGCTATATAAAAGAAAAGAAAAAGAAAGAAAAAAATATATGTATGATTACTAACAATTCTATGATTTGTTAGATGGAGCATAGGGGGTCTCATCAAGAGCCAGCCTACCATGATCATAAGGGAGCAGTGAAGTGGCATTCCCACTATGGCCACCACACCAGGGATATGATCCAATGGACACATTAGAAAAATAAAGTCCTTGGAATAGGAGGTCTGATCACGAGCTCGCCTGTCCACCTTTCACTCCCTGGTGAATGGCATTGTGATTCATCTGGTTACCAAGCCAGCACAATGGCCTCCATTCTGACATCACAAGGCACTTTCCTAGGCATACATAAAGGATTATGGTTCCAAAGGGTGAAAAAGAAAATTTGTCAAGGTTATAAACACCTGTGGGCAATAGAGCTCTGCTGATGGTATTGGAGTCATATTTTTCAACATCAATAGTAATTATAAACCCTTTTCTTATTTCTTTATCTTTATTTCAAAAGAGATTATGTTCCCAATTCCTTTTGAACCTTTTATGCATGAAATATCATTTTAAAAGTCAATCATAACGGTTTAACTGGAATAATGACCGCATAGCATTTTACCTACGTTAGTTGTCCTTTTCCCTTTTTCGCATCACTCCATATCATCTTCATACCTATTCACGATTTTCATCTTAAGCCTCAATTTCAGCAACTCGATACTTTTTGTGATCTTGTCATGAATATGTACACTTTGCCCTTTTTACAGTGTATGATTGTCGTCAAGTACGTCGCTCCTCCATTCAAACAGTCAAGGACGACCTATCACTTTTTAGGGGGGCGCAGGTGACTTCCAAAATACTCCTGCATATGTGTTAGTCTTTTATTTGGGTGTAATAGATTACATCAGATCCCTTAATAGTAAGTTTTAACAGTATTGATGTTAAAAAAATGGGTATTATCCGATATGCACAATTTGTTGTTCCATTGTTATCTCTGTGTATTTCCATGTAAAAATAACAGTGTGCAGAACTTAGACGAAATGGGAGGACGATCAGTACGCAGTGAGCCACAGGTACTAGCAGTTTCTGATGCTACACGAGAAATTTTAGTAAGGGCTGGATGGGTCACATATTTTACACGACTGCAACAACCTAATGAGACCGTGGCTATCGAATTTTTGCAGAATTTACAGGATTATCAATCCATAGTAAGAGGAAGATGAATAACAGTGACAGATACAGTAATAGCTGAGGTATCTGGACTAACAACAGTTGGACCCATATGGATACATAAAAAATTGAGACTTCAAGATGCCATGGCCACCTTTCGAGACGAGGGACAGAACCTGATTGTCAAAGGAAAAGGAGTCCAGCCTTCATCTCTGGGAGAACCATGGAAAAAACTAGCTAGAGTAGTGCAGAGCTACATTACATGTGAAGGAAGAAAGGATGTGGTAAGACCACGCCACCTCAAATTACTAGCAGTACTAAAACATAAATGTGCCATAAATTTGCCTGCATATTTAAATTTTTTGCTGCATGACACTGCTCCGAGCATAAAAAAATCCTTCCATATAGATACTGTAGTGAGCCACCATTGTTTAATTCGATTGAAAGTAAGTGATAGCCTTGCTCAACAACAAACCAGTTGTGAAGAATTGGTGTTTTCTATAGATGGGGGATTAGCCTTACCTGCCCCAAAAAGAAAAAGAACCACCAGCACAACAAGAAGACCATAAAAACGTAGACACCCGTCCAGATTAAGAAAAAGTAAGGGAACAATTGAGAACCTCCAGGGTAGAAGCAATAAACCCTTAGAATTACCTAGCTCTGAAAATGAACAACCCTTACAGCTGGAAGGAAGAGACAACCAAGAATCAGAACTTGAGGAAGAAACAAAGCATACTAGTGAAGAAGAGAGGGAGGAAGCAGAACTTCCCTTAACCCCTAGCGCATTTCCACCACAAAATCCATTACAGGAGGACGAATTGGCCCAGATTTTGGTGAATATGAGTGAATATATTCAGCCCCAAAGTCCACTTAACCTTAATATTGAAGCAGAGCAATCACAAGAAAACTCTGCCCACATCAAGAGTACATCAGAAGAAATAAGTGATGAAGTAGAAGAAGTAGTAGAAGCCACTCAGGAAGTGGCAGACCAAACTAGGGTTACCTCTCTAGAGGAACCTAGTTAGGACAATGCGAACATAGAAGATATGTTCCAAACAGAGGAAATGGAAGCTAGTCAGGGCAAAGAAACAACCCTTAGAGAACAAAACCCAACTGAGCAGCTGAGTCTAGAAAGAATCGAAACAATTAAGGAAATAGTTGTTCCTCCCAAGAAGAAGAAAAGAGAAATTAAGAGGTTTCGAAAGGAACAACAAAAGCTACAAAATTTAGTGAAACAACTCAGACAAAAGATAAGAGCACTAAAAAGGGGCAAAATCTCAAGAAGAACCCCGAAAATAGTGAATGTAACTATTCAAATTGAATTCCATGATACAAGGGCCATAGAGATGCAAACCGAGCCCATACTCATTCAAAACGATAAGGAACATCATGCAACTATTACAGAAGCAGATGCCCAAATAGAAAATGCACATTTCTGTAATATAGTTGTTCAAATGGAGGCACTATCCTCCAATAATGTGGCTACCCAGACAGAAAATCCGCTTGTCCATAATAAAAGAATGCAGACCTCAGGCATTCCATTCCATGATAAGGGGACGCAAACTATAGGCACTCAGTGTTGTAAAAAAAAGTACCCAGATAGATCTCCAAGCCAAATATGTTTTGATAGGCAACAACCCTGGTATAACAAAGCTCCAAGAGGACCTGGCATAGGCTCAACTGACTATAGAGAAGCTTGAGGAAGAGATTGTTCCTTAGCAGAGATACCAAGAATTACAGAAACAATTAAGGGACATCAACGCATCAGAAAACGAAGCCTTCAATAAATATTAGAGGGCAGAAGAAAAAGTTGTAAAGATAAAGAGCAGACTGGAAACAGTCATGTGTCAGATGGATACTCTCTGTTCCATTTATGCAGATGTTTTAGCATGTAGGTCCCCTGCCAAGAACTATGCTTTATTTTTATTAGAAAGGTATTTACAATTAAAAATTAAGGCTCTTAGGGCAGGGAAACCTATAGAATTAAAAATTGTTGAAGATTTTATAAATTTTTGTAAACACCATGGAGTAAAAGCTCAACAATTACTCTGTGCGTTTTATTTACATAATTTTATATTGGAAGAAGAAATGGAGAAGAATCTAAGTCCTTTTGTGGGTGATGTACAATTTCAAGCATTCATTTCATTTGCTATTAACCAGTTGAAGTGGCTCAAAGCCCATAAGACTTTTGAGAGGCAAGAAAATGGGTTAGACCTTTGGGTCAGGGGTGAACCGAAAAACCCATTGCAACTGCTGGCTAAAGATAAAATTCTAATGCAAAAGGAGGGAGTAATCCAGACTTTGGGACCCATCTATAAAGGAATTGTCCAGCAAGGGATAGAATATTTCCTCTCTATCAAAGACAATTCCTTAGCAGCAACTAAATTTAGATGGAAGACTTCCAATTGGAATATACAGGACAGAGAGCCATTCAACTACAAAACTTTAAATTAGTTGCAGATCGCCTAGTTACCTATAGTAACCTCATCTTGAAGGAAGGCCCGTATTGGCTAGGTTGTAGGTTTCGAAGCCCTATTATTTGGTATCCTGCAGAAGGGTATAAAGCTATATATGAATTTCCTGAAGGGAAGACAGGGCCCATCTTTGAAGTTTTGGCTAAAAATCATGGTTTTAGACCACCTCATGACATTCCCTCTCCAACCTATTCTTTGACTACTTTGCACACAAACTACATGGTTTTCACGAGGGCATGAAAAAGGGTAAGTAGGGGAGTGTGTTAAGATATGGAAAAGGTATGAATTTGACATTTATTTCCTTATCTTTTTCCTTAATCATACCTCCTTTATATTCTAAGATGTTAATATATCAAATAATTATAGCAAAAACAAGGGAGATATTGATTTTTACAATTTAGTTAATTATTGTCTTTTCTCATGCAGGAAAAAGATAAAATGGAAATTACCGTTCCGGGGAAAAAGACAAAGTGAAGTAACTAACGTTCCTTCACCAGGAAGCCATATCCAAATAGCAGGTTAAGATTGGAGTGCGCAGTTAAGGATAAGAACAGAGGAGATCACAACATCAACGCAAAAGACAAAGAGTTAACTGAAGTTAGAAGATTGAGTGGATCCCTCAGGATCTCTTGATCCTGAGGGATTGTTGCTACTAGTCTATCTGATATTCCTGTTTTATCTGCCTAGCCATTATAAAAGGGACAGTGTGTAAAGAATGAGATTCATCATTATTCAGAAATTACTGTTGTACTTTTACTTTGATCATCGACTCTCGTTGATTAAAATAGAGTACGACGGATGTAACCATTTTTTCATATGATTAATACATAATCCGGTTGTGTTCTTTCTTCTATACTGAAGTAGTCCAATGGTGCTTCACTAGCAGTTGAGGACCCGACCCTCGTGGATCCACTTACTATTCTATAACATTCCTTTACGATATCTATTGTGTGATGGTTTGGTTTGACCTTTGTTTATTGGAATCGCATTGCTTTACTGTTTCTTGTTTCTAGATTTAATGAGTTGCTCCATTATATATGTTGTATCTGAATTGTGTTGTTGTTCCTTCTCGTCATAATAATATTATTATTCTTTGCACTTATATTGTTATGCTGTCCATTTTTATTACAGAGCTTCGCCGTTCATTCTAGTAAATTAACTTTGCTATTCATTATAGTTTTATAAGTTCCGCTCTTCATTTCTACTAAATAGCATTGTTGTTCATTTCCTTTATGCAATCATTTGGTTTTGCCTTTCAGCATTGTTATAGTTAGCATAATTATCCCATTTCTATCATCAACATTATTGATTTAATTCATTTTCATTCCCAATCGGTTATTTAGTGTGGTGTGCGAGATCAACAACCGTAAAGGACATTCGCTATTACTTTCAGAGTTCTCAGATTGTAGATCTTATTTACGTTTGATTTCATTTACATCAGTTAAAAGAGGAAAGAGTTATTGCTACTGTATCTTTGACTGATAATTGTTGTTAATTTCCTGAGTGAATGATTTAGTTTCAGAGCGTAGAGTTTCTTTTAATTGCAAGTAAGTTTTATTTCAAGCATACGTTTACTCTTGTATTTGAAAGCACTGTACTGCAATTTAGAAACATTACTCTTGAATAAATAGTTGCCACAAACTTTGTACACTCTTGAAATAAAAAATCTTACCTGGATTGATAATTAATGTAGGATAAATATGAGTTAAAAAGACACCTTTTATCACTCAACACCCATGTCCCTATCTGTTTGTCTGAAAATGGAGGTAATCCCATTCCACAACATGGAAATAAATGTACAAAGGTTGAGAAGGTGATCCATAGTTTCTTCTTGTGATTCACATAGCTGGCATTTGGATGGGCCAAAAACACCTCTTTTCTTGAGGTTTTCCCAAGTGAGTATTTTCTTATGCTGCACTAACCACATGAACAGTTTAATTTTCATCCATCCTTGGGTCTGCCAAAGACTCTTCCAAACCCAATCCAGGTTTGTTGAGTCAATCCCAAGGGTTATGCATTTTTCCGCTTTAAGGTTAAGGTGCCTTCATTGTTATTGCCCCATCTCAGCTGATCAGAACGCATTGATATTAGGATGTATAAGTGCAATTATGGTTAAAAACATATATCTTATGCTACCTTGAACCTGCACCTATTAAAAACTTGGTTTGCAAAGTTAAAATAGGTCAAGAGAAGTGGAGGAAACAAATACCTCAATCTAGGCAATCAATTACTAAAAGTTAGCAAATTGTCTTCCCTACATTTTTGGAGCAAGAAATAAGTGGTGTGGGAGATTGTTGGATAAAGGGGGAGAATAATATTTAGAGACATCCACATAAACAAAAATACAGATATTATACCTTAGAACAACCAACCATGCAAATGAGCCACTAGGCCTATTAAAAAATCCAACAAACTAAGGCAATTTAGTGGAATCTTTGAGATATCAGCTTAGACCTTTCTATGCCCACACTAAAAAGCACCAGAAGGAGGAATTCTTGAGGGATTGTGTAACAAATAAGGATTACTCGTGTTGTTTGGGGAAAGTAATGTGAGTTCCTAAAAGTTATTTTATCCTTGAGAAAACTTAATAGTGAAATGGTCTTGGTTAAGACTTATTGATACCATTAGTTATTGCCCATATCAACCTACATATGGTTGGATGGAAATCACCCAGTCTTAATTGATTGCTTATACTATAGAATTTAGGTGGATCTCTCTCTCTCTCTCTCTCTCTCTCTCCTTAATTACTGAAGGAAATGTATAGAATTGATTTTATTTTTAATCGCCCAAAAGATCATCTAGATTCTTTTAGCAAGGATTGTAAAGAGAAACTATGTCAAGAGACTATTTCTTTGAACTTTAGCTATCCTAACTATTAGGGAAGTTCACTACCCTCTTAAATAGGTTGCATAATTAATGTTGTGGAGACTTCTAGCTACTTAGGCCAATGTTTATTGTATTGATATGGGCACTATATTTGTAGCTTATATCAAGGCTTTTGGTGCCATAGTTGAATTTATATGTAGTTTTTACTTTTGAAAAGATCCTTATTGAATTTTCTACTTGTTTATAAACCCATGATATAGTGTGTTCCAAGTGTGTCTTTATGTGTCCCAAATTTTACTAGTGAAATATTTTGGCCTTGAATCTATTCTTTGGAAGTTCAAAGTTGGTAAATATATGAGGGTTTTGCTATGATCAACATGCTCTCTCTTCAATCTAACCCTTCGCTTACTTTGAATTTTCTTGTACAAGAAGTTGTTTAGTTGCAACTCATTAATACTTGTTTGAGGAAACAAGGTATTCCATACAAGATGAACATCGTTAGTTACTACTCAAACATCTATATCAAATATCATAAGGAAAATATTTTACATTATATATCTATATATATATATATCTAT
>APFE031056242.1:0-40204 GCA_000404065.3 Pinus taeda | reverse complement strand
GAGAGAGGGGGAGAATCCATTAGTTTGTGGTTAAATGAATGAGTATTTCTAAGGTTCCAAATATCTAAGGAAATATTATATTCCTATCTAGATTGTTTTAGCAAGGATTTTAAAGAGAACTATGCTAAGAGATTATTTATTTCAAGTTTATCTATCTTAATTATTAGGGAATTTCTCTACCTGCTTAAATAGGTTGCATAATTAATGTTGTGGAGACTTCTAGCTACTTAAGCCAATGTTCTTTGCATTGATATGGGCATCATATATTCACAACTTATAGAAAGGCTTTTGGTGCTATAGTTGAACTAATATGTAGTTTTTACTTTTGAAAAGGTCTTTATTAATTTTTCTGCTTGTTTATAAACCCATCATATAGTGTGTTCCAAGTGAGTCTTTGTGTGTCCCAAATTTTGATAGTGAAAATTTTGGCCTTGAAACTATCCTTTGGAAGTTCAAATATAGTAAATATACGAGCGTATTCCTATGAGAAACATGTAGTCTCTTCAAATGAACCCTTAACCTACTTTGCTTTTTCTTGTACAAGTATTTGTTTAGTTGCAACCCATTAATACTTGTTTGAGGAAACAAGGCATTCCATACAAGATGAACATCGTTAGTTACTACTTAAACAAATAGATCAAATATCATAATGCAAATATTTTTATATGATATAAACCCTATAAGATGGAAACACTCCACATGCCCAACCAACATGGCCACTTGAGGCCATTTTATAATGCAAACGAAAATTTGTACATAAGAGAGTTTCTCACACTCAATCTTCAAGAATTACCTTATTCCTCTTTCTAGAATTAGAAATCATGTTTCTAATGCATTAAATAATTATGTATTGGTTTGGCGCGTGTGCACACACACACACATATCATTCATAAAAATTGAAAGCATCATAAACAATTTAAATATTCATCAAACACAAAATGTAAATATATTTCCCACAAAATTAGGCTCATTTCCCCTCATCATACATCCACCTATCTAACCGAATACTATAAAAATACATCCATGCATCTAACCAAATACTATAAAATACATAATATCTAGGCTTGAGGGCCTAGGTCTCATGGCAGTATACTGTAGTGTTGGCCACCTGTCAGAAAAGGTGCACCAATGCCAGTACTAAGCGTTATATATGATTTAGGATCTCTTTGATTTGTGCCATTGGTATCTAGTGAGTAAAACTCTCCAAGATCCATTGCACAACTCAAATAATTTGGTCTATGTATTTGTTATTTTGGTCCTCTCTCCTACCTTATCATGAGTAATGCGGGAGACCCTTACGTCACATTGGTCCCACATTTACATAATCAATATTTTTTGTTAGATGTTTGTCCACATCAGAAATATTTCCCCGCTTCTTGAATTACTTTTATAAAAAGAACAACAATAAAAATTACATAACTTTAAAATAAAAATATGACACCTATGTCACCCACATGGCATTGGGAGGTATGGCAAGCTCTATATTTCATCAAAAATACAAGCATACATATGGATAGTCAGCAATTGTTATGATCTATTTTTCCCACCAATTTAAAAATTCATTATCAAGTATGTTGGTGGTGACCTGTCCACCTCCCTATCTCATCACAAGGTCATACTATTAGGCCATGCATGGTTCTCGTGGGTTTGATATGTTGAGGTTCACTTGTGGATGTAGTGTTGAAATTCACCCATATCTTAGTTTTTTTGTAGGTGATATTTTTATCTACTATTTGATGAACTTTTCTCAGGCCGAGTTTACATGTCCTCCTCGATTGATTCCAGTTGACAAGATTAACCTTTAAGATTAACCGTATTTGAGAATTACCTATTTTTTGGTTGATGACATTATGCTAAATTCTGGTGATTCTTTACCTAATACTTCTATGGTTTTTCTTTAATTTAGTCTTAAGGAGTTTGACCTTACAATTCTAGTAGATGCAGTGAATCTAGATCAAGACATTTGCACTATGTTTTATAAATACTTCAAAGTGGTAAGCCTTCATGTTGTAAATTTTTTTTACACAATCTCCATCTATGTCACTTGAAATTTTCAATCTCTAAAAAAATATGGATTTCTTTCCTTTAATGAAGGGACATTCTATTCATTCCAATCAAAGAAAATGGTTTTTGGGGGAAACATGCTCGAGTTTATTTATAGAGATAGGAAGCTTTAGAAATCTTCATCTTAAGTTCCTAGAGCCAATCCATAACCAAATGAATATCCATAGTCCACCCTTGGTTTGATTTTTTGGTAGTGGAATTAATGTTAAAGTGACTCAAAATTCTAGGTGGGGCAATGAAAATATCATCTATACTATGTTGGCATATGGTATTCCAATATGTGTGGCTTAGTGTTAAAAGTGGTGAGAAATATTCTCATAAAAAAAATTTAGATGTGAATTTCAATATGTTTATCTTTCATACAAATCTAAGGATAAATTCAAGGATTCCTCCCTAATTACACCATCCACTTCAACAATTTTATTAATGGGATTTGATATTAAGATACACTGAAATTTGCATTGTGTTTTAGTTAATTAAATTTTAGTGAAATTGGAAATCTCGAGGCATTTATATTGGGAATTTTTATTGGCTCATTGCAATTTCATGAATTTGTCCTTGTCATTGGTTTTTCAGAAGAAAGGGATTTAATGCAATTGAGCTATAATAAAATCTAGAAGAAAGTAAACACTCTTTTCCATTACATTGAAATACAAGGCAGACATCTAGGTTGTAATGGACTGTGTGTGGGTAGGTGAAAATATGGGAAATGAGAATCATTAAATGGGTTTCACATTCAAGTTGAAACCTTACTATGGCATGATCATTTCCCTCCCTACTTTTTATATTAAACAAATCAACAAGTGCACCTAGAAAATTTCTCTTCTTACAAGATGGACATATAGAAGGAAGGAATTGAACTTGAAGGAATTGTGGAGGAAATTGTATTAATAGTAACATTATTGTTATATTTAGAAATATCTTGGTTGCATTGGAGGCTAGCCTTTAACATTGTTTCATGGGATGCACAAGTGGGAGGAAATGAGTCGTTGTCACTTTGTTTCTCTCTCAATTCCTTTAGTCATTGTTCTAAACAAATAAAAGGTCCCATTGTTTCTCTAGGAGTTTTCATTAAAATTGAGTTAAACCCTATATAACTTCAATTCATATATGTAATGGTCGGCTTCTATATAAAAATTTCTAGGGTTTTTTTATATATACACTGGTCAGAAGATTCTTCTCTCAAGATAACTATCATTCATATTCTATCAATTTTGGTCCTGATGATGGACCCCCTTTGGGGTTCAAAACATCGACATAAGAAACATAATACTGTGGATAATCTAGATCTTGCTACTCCAAAAAACTACCATAGAAGCTTAAAGTCTAACAAATTACATAATTTATGATAAAAATGAATTGTTATTACTTAAACCCTTAGCACCCCTTTATCTCATAATATTTCCTCAAAAGAAGCATTAATGTTATTGTTTGACATGATTATGTAATGGAAATGGAAAAATTAAAAATATGAAAGGAGAAAGTAATGTATAATAAGAAAATGTAGTGCTAAGGAAAAAAATAAAACATAAAAAATATTGTGAAGATAATTCCTTATTGAGAAGGCAAGGAATAAACATGATATAATTAATACTGCAGTCGTTGGTTGTGTTATTGGTGGAATCTTATCTACCAAAGCTTCAGCCTCTTATAGGTTATTAAATGTCTATATTAAAATCTATCTTCTTCAATCATTTGAGTGTGGGGACATTACATATCCATTTCAGATCACATCTTCACATTGAGAATCTTTTTAGTCTTCAAAATATTATAAAAAATCAATCTAGATCAATGTGCATTCTTTCTACTTATTTGGAACATGGCTTTGAATTTGGTTGATGGATCTAGTTATTGGGTCTATTTCTAACTATACCTTTGGATGTAATTTTTGGCTTACTTGTTCATGAAATGAAAAAGATTGCTCATTGATTCTAAGATCTTAGAAATATCCAAATCTAAACTCTACAATTAGTAGCCATTACCATCTCTTTGAAACCTGGATATGGTCAATCTTGGTAGTTAATGAACCCAAGTCAAATGTTGATCTTATTATTTAGGATGACCCCAACAATCTATGTCATCAAGTAAAATTTTCATACAAGGTCATTTGGCTCCTTTCTTTATAATGGCCAATTACTTCCTAGCATGGGAAAATTTCTTTACAACCATGTCAATTGAATGATAGTCTTGCATACCCCTATATGGTGGTTGTAGGAGGCTTTATATCTAGTAATATAGTTTATATATTCTTCTGTCATTATTTAACTAGCTCATAATAAAATAAATTTCAACCCATGTTTGATATCCTTTGTTTCTCTCTCCTACTTCCATTGAACAACTAGTTGATTCATTAGTGAGGCTGACTTCTTCTGCTACTACAACTCCTTGAATAAATTCTACTCATTGGACTAGAGATCAAAGGAACACTTTATACTCATTACTCTTCACTCTTCACACTCTACTCTTGGTTACCTGGTTTCTAGGGTGAAGCTTTAGATGAATTCGTCAACACTTTGCTTCCAAATGACCACTCAACTTGTAGTGGCAGAAAATTTCTTGCTTTCTCCAGCAGAATCTTGTTCATCCTTTTTATAAATCCATTATTCTAAGGTGTGTATGGAGTAGTATTTCACCTTGTTATACCTCATTTATTACAAAATTCTAAGACTTCCACATAATTTTCCACCATTATTTTTTCTAAACGTCTTAATTCTCTAAGATGATAACTAAAATACCAACCAATATGCCAACTCCTAATCTAGGATAGAAAATTAAGATGAAAACTTGTAATCAAAAACTAGAAGGGGTGTCATTAGTCAAAACCACACATGTGGGCTAGGTTTCTCATCTTGAAATTTCATGAAATAAAGATCCATAGAGGATCATTCCCAATAAAATTTCCCATAAATATATTACTTCTCAAACATCAAGATATGCTAGAGAGGTGGTACCACTCTTCACTTACCCAAACACAACCTAGTGCTTACTCTTATGTTAAGGGAGATTCCTCGAAAAAACGTATACAATGTTGGACTGTGAACACTCTTTAATGATACTATGTTTTATTTTGGTGGCCTTCAAGTGTTTAATCTCCAATCCTGGCCCTAGGGCATGCAACATAGACTACAAGTTGATGTATTGCAATTGAAAAAAGTCTAGTTGGTTTTATGTTCAAGTGTTTATTTTAGAGGTAATTGTTTTCTCAAAAGGAAATGATATTACATCTGATGATGTTTTAAGACTCCACAAAACCAATTATAAGAAAAATTATTGTAAAAGCAATTAATTATTTTTCAATCACTAGTTGATTTTGAACTTTTTGAAATGTTCTAGAAATTGTCTAGAAATAAATAAAAAAATAACTTCTCTTTCTGAAATCTAAAAATGCAACCAAGTACAGTTCCTATGAGATTGAACATTTGACAACAATGTATTAATGACATGAAAAGAAATGAACTATTAAAGCAAACAAACTTTTTTTTTTGTATTTTCATTGTTGCAAAAGAAGCAAAAAAGTAAAAAGGAAATGTAACCCCTAATGCAAAGCAAGATTTTTTTTCTATTATCTTCTTTATAGGTAATAGATACAAGGAAGAAAGAATCAAAGCTCATAAACAAGATTATGAGAATTAAGAAATGTAGAAAGTAATAATAGAGAAACACAAGAACTAAATGTTGGATGTGGAGCGTGAAATTATCTTCCTTATTTATAGGTCTTGTTTGAGTCACACCAAGAGGGGGTGTGGGTGGGATTTCCCTCCCACTATTGTTGCTTGGGGGGTCTAGGGGGGCAGTTGCATGTTTGGATCCCCCTCTTGGGGGTTCTGGGCAGTGCCTAAAGCTAAAAATAGATGAAAAAGTGCCTTGTAAAATATTGTAATTTTGTAGACAATCTAGGTAGTTCATTAGGAAGATGATTTGACAGTAGAAATTATGCTTAATTTAGGTTTTTTTTTTTCATTAGAAGGAAACACCTTATTTTATATGATGGAATTTCTTTATACATGTATATGATTATTAAAGAGAGAGGAGACTATGTGAGAGATAAGAGGAAATTACAACTGGTTGTATCTCTTCATTTAGTTGGATAATATAAAAGGAAGGACTGATTTTTCTTCATGAACTTAGCTCAAATTGGGTGAACCACTTATATTTGTGTCTCTCTTGTTTTATGCATTTCTGTATTTGTGTTTTAAAAAACAATTATGTATTTCATTGCTCCTTTAATTTACTTCTAACACTAAAAACACAAGATATTTTTCCAAAGAATGTACCTTTTAAATACTTAAAGGCCTAAACCTATAAACAAAGAGAACTTATTTATAATTTTGAAAATACAATCAAAATAAATTTCTTAGACTTTTAGAGAAATAAAAATACCCAATACAAGAAAAAAACACTCATATAGAAGCCATGGGACCCTCAAAGCCTAGAAGGTCAAAATTGCTACCTCTGGGGCATATACGTGATTGCTATTGAATAAACATGTGTATTTATGTGACTATTATTCAAGAAACATGTGTATATATGCAATTTCCTTCAAGACAAAAAAAATGTATAAAAGACAATTATGCAAAAATTTATTTAATGAACCCAAAAAAAATTGCAAAGGTATTGTAAACAAGGCTTAGTATTGAAATTATAGACTGAAATAGAGAGCAAAAGAAAGCTAAAATTAACCACAAGAAATCAAACTAACCCTAAGAGACAAAATAGAATAAGCTTGTCCCTATTACAATTGCCAATTCTATTTATGGCAATAACTCCTAATGATAGGTTTATGAACCATAATAAAAAAATGGAAGAAAAACTTAGTTCAATCAAAGAGCAATGAAGAAATATTTAATAGCTACTTATTAGAGTTTGATAAGTTACCGAGAAATCTTGAGGCTAGAGTAGATCCACTTGCAAAACATTTTCACTGCAAGATATTATTTGGGATCTTACAATGAAAAGAGACAACAACCTATGACAACAACATACTTTAAGAAAACATAAGTAATCATAATGAAAGAAATCAAAAAAATAATTGATCATAATAATATATATTAAAATACTTAAAATTAGTACATAATGAAATGAGTCTCTTATTGATGAAGTAAAAAAAATATAGGGCTCTGAAACACCTGGTTCTTTGTTTCTTTGTTGTAAGAACTACTCAGAAAATTGTTATGATCCCCTTTAACTGGAACCATTGAAAATCTCCTCTACAGTGTCTTCCTCTTCATGACAAAGAAAATAAAAGAGAAGGAGTCACTTTCCAATGCTAGAAGAATGATCTAGAAAGAAGGAAATAGGGATTCTCAACTAAAAGGATTATGTCTTCCTCTTCAGGACAAAAAAATAAAAGAGGAGTCACTTTCCAATGCTAGAAGAATGATCTAGAGACAAGGAAATAGGGATTCTCAACTAAAAGGATTATTTAAAAAACTTAGGGGATTTCACATATGTGGAAAAGGAAGAAAACTTAGACCAAATAAGGGTACCCACCTCCTCTTCTCAGAATATCATTAACTACTCATCTAAGGTTGTTTGGGTCATTAGGGACAAGTTACAAGACCAAAAATCTTGTTAAATTCATAAACCCTACATTGAAACACACTATTATGTACACATTTATTTAATTTTAGCACAAATTGAAGGCATACACTACTTATTTTAAGAAAACTAGCATATATACATAGTTTTCTTAAGTAATAATTGCATATGTCAATTCAGTTTTGTTTTCTAAAGAGTTTTTTAAAGGTACAAAATGGAAGGGAATGATATCATTAGGCTAAATCATGCATATTATAATAAGGGTGATAAAATATGATATAACAGACCCTCCATGCTCTTTATATAAAGATCACAAAGGAGTCTATGTTAATCTATGGATTAATAACCATTAGTATTGAAGATAATATTAGTAGTTGGGTCACTCTATGTTTAGAACATATCATGAATCTTGAATTACAATGCAACTAATGCATATTGAGGAAACACACTTTTATTTGATAGACACATTAAACCAAATTCAACTTAACTAACTCCTAAGTGTCTAAATTCACTAACAAAATTAATCTTCAAGAGTAATCATACTTAAGAATTATCTCTTTTATGGTTGATGGCATTCTGCTAAATTATGGTGATGATTTACCTAATACTTTTGTGACTTTGGATTACTTTAGTCTTAAGGATTTTGACCTTACAATTCTAGTTATGTAGTGAAGCTAGATCAAGACATTTGGACTATTTTTAATAACTGCTTCCAAGGGGAAAGCCTTCATGTTGAAATATTGTTTTCTTACACAATCTCCATCTATGTCATTTTAAATTCACAATGTAGAAAAGAATATGGATTTCTTTTCTTTACCTAAGGGTCAACCTATTCATTCCAGTCAAAGAAAATGGTCTTTGTGGGAACCACAATTGATTTTATCTATAGAGATGGGAAGCTTTGATGATATTCATCTTAAGTTCCTAAAGTGAGTTCCTAACGAAATGAAAATCCGCACTCCACCCTTGGTTTAATTTTTAAGTATTGGAATTAACCTCAAAGTGACTCAAAATTATAGGTGGGGCAATGGTAATATCTAATGGCATTGTTATCATTGATGGCAAAGGAGTAGCGACAAGGCAAAAGAGCATCAAAGATGCTATGAAAAAGGAGCAACAAAGGAAGAACAAGAGCAATAAGGTATGTTGCAGTGATGTTTGACAATGAGAGGTTATGTTGCATTTTGTTGATGCTTAATGAGAATGTAATACAAACATGTGATGGAAAAAGGAACAACATTTGTATCAAGGCATATATATTATGTAATGATGGCTTGGACGAATAAAGGAGTAGTAAAGTATGATGGCATATGCACAAATGAACATGCATTGTTGGAGAACACATTGTTAAAACTTGCTTTCATAGGTTTGTTATGCTACAAGGGGTGTTGGTGAAAGGTTGCTTATGCATATGGAGAAGTGGATAATTGTAAACATGTATGCATATGATGAGTGAGATGTAAGGCAAAGGAGAAGGAAAATACAAAGGCAAAAGAAAATACATGAAGAATATTGTGGTGCAAGGCTATTTGAATATGAAAGAAAGGCTATATTAATTCATGTTATTTATTTATTTTATTGACATGAAGAATATAAATGCATGAAATTTGGATACGATGATTTTTTTTTTATGTATTTTAATATTCAAGAGTTTAAATCATTTTGAAATTGAAGAGAAGCCTTTGGAATGAAAAGTGACAAGTTTTGTCATTTCAAATTAGTGTGTGTGGAATACTAACAACCATCAAAGTTCATTTATAAATTTGTGTAAGGTTGTAGAGCGGAAGGGTTAGAGAGAGTTAGAGAAGGTGAGAGATGATTGAGGTGTTATGCATTAGTTATCTTGAACATATAAGTCAGATGTGATGCTAATCTAAGGAGAAGAAGGATAAAAAATAGAGATGGAGATATGAAAAATTGTAGACTAGGTAAACCAACATATTGTTTTCATTTTGTATGAGGTGATTATGGTCTCCTTTAAAGCTGTGGCTTGATAAATATCAGGTCATAACGCTTGTATAGGTAGAAGCCTCTTATGGGTTGTAGCCTTTAGAAAACTTATGGGAGTTGGAGCTTCCTTGCATGTTGTGGCTTGCATAGAAATTGAGGTAGTATCCTCCTCTAGGTTGGATCCTACATAAAATCATGTAATAAGGGGGTAGGAGCTGGTTTGCATCACAACAATAACAAAGTTGTGGCTTTCTCCCTTTATGGTTTTCCACTTATATTTGGTTTCCATATGTGTTGCTATTATGCAGTGATGCCATGTTTTGGTTTACTTATTACACTTTGTTCCCATATTAAATCTAATGGTTATTATTTTTTAGGTTGATATTTAAAGGA
The DNA here is from genome assembly GCA_000404065.3 of Pinus taeda. Classification (NCBI taxonomy): domain Eukaryota; kingdom Viridiplantae; phylum Streptophyta; class Pinopsida; order Pinales; family Pinaceae; genus Pinus; species Pinus taeda. The sequence goes on along the minus strand of APFE031056242.1, from coordinate 30,259 downwards.
TATGAGGTTTTGTTAAGGATCAAAGAGGAGTCTGTCCAGCAACACAAGCACATTTCGACCTAATATATCATTATGACCTTGAAACACAATTAGGTATATATGAGGAAATGCTACCTAAAGGAAATATTATCAACATATATTGCATTCTATCTTGAATTTGCAAGTTCGTTTGCATAAGATAAATAAACCAATACATCAATAACAGATTCTGGAAGAACAAAAATACCCAAAGTTGTGAATGCATGGTTAAATCCTTTGAAGTCGGCAAGACGTGGGCTAAGGAAGGAATGCTTGATGACTTGGTCGATGGTTGGTATGAAACCATTTCTTAGTGCATTTTTAAAATCTATTTAAGCCCCATTTATATGGTTGAAAAGTCATAACCAAAGGAATACGCTGAACATTCAATTGCTGAATAGTGAAACTTGAAACTTGCCATTGAAAACGACATTGAAACTTTAATATAGTAATATACCTATTATTTAAGCCAAGTGCCAATGTACCTTGACTGTTGAATAGTGAAGTGGATAAGCCTAAAGGTAACACATGCTGAAGGTGATGCATGATTGCCCGAGGGTTGATATGGAGTATAGATAGAGCACACATTGGCGACTGCCCGATATAGAGTTTGGACTTAGGCTCACCTTGGCAGTTCCCCGATATTGAGTCTGGACAGTGTAATAGTGAGTAGTGATTGATTACTGAAGGTCTCGACGTATGCGTTTTGGGCCTAAGAAATGAGAAATAAATTTTGGAATGAATGACGTTTAGTTTTTAGCAATGCGGCATACCTAAACTTGAAAAACTCATGCTCATCGAGTCAAGGTTGAAAATCAAATAAATTAGAATCAATCACAGGAATCTTCTTTAATCGGCAAGTCTCAAGTCAAATTTGCATTGACCATGAGTTAAACTTGGTCAACGTGAGTTTGAATCGCAAATATTTAGATCGGATCGTTTGGAGAGTGAGTAGATTTTGACTTGTGATTAATCACGATTGATTGGCAAGTCCTATTTCACTCCTTATAACTGAAATCTGAACTGAAAATAGAAGATCTTACAATTGAAACTAATTGTGAATTTTCTAAACTAAAATTGGCACATAGGCATTGTTTCTATTTGTGGATGGGCGCATCAATGGAAGAGATTCATTTTAAATCAGGTTCATGGAGAAAATATTTTATGGAAGATGTTTCTTTTATGTCGAGGAAGACATAGTAATATTTTTTTATTAAATTTGAATAACAATAGTATCTACTCTGTATCTCCTGTATCTCATTATTTTTATCTCCTGTAACTCATACAGAAAGTGGGGTAATAGTGGACATGTAGCATCAAGCTCCACTCCTTTTAATCCAAAGTTCTACATGCAAACCTTTGTGTCACTTGCGCTGCAAAGCCTTCACTATAGAGTGTGGAGTTAACACCAACCTCTGCATTACAGAAGCTACACATACCTTTTGACTTGGTTTTTTCACCTTGTGTCCATTCTTTGTTTGGGGTTTGGGACAACAAGCTCCACATACTTTTTTTCCATATATCTATGTGAGTGTAACTTTGCACATTTTCTTTGCTTCAACCAATATCAAAATCATTTGTGAGCTTCTTTCAAGGCATGAATACATGCTTCAATCATGGAAATTAGCAAAGTTTCTAAAGAAAAAATAGCCATGGAGTTATCCTTTTCCATTTCAAATATGTTAGGATTCTATTGAGAGTTTTTTAGAGATAATTATTAATTGGCTCTCTACTTTTCCCTTTTCCTTAGTATAAACTGTGTCTCTTATTACATTTTTAATCAAGAGATTTACATCAAATACTGGATCAAAGGGCCAAGGACTTTTCATAAATGCTTCCTTGTCCAGTAGAAGAATAAATGGTCAACATGTCAGCTTGGCTCCAATTTCTTGGGAATTAATAATTGTTTTGAAAAATGATTACTCTTGTTTGAATCTAGAACTATGTTTAAGCTTTGAAAATGGATTTTCCTCCAAATTGATCTTGGAAAGGTCCTTATTAAAGGCTTCTCTATATCTCCTCCACTAGAATGAATGACTTGTATGTTGAAAAGTATAGTAGAGCTCCCTTCTAAAAATCCTGATCATCCCATTGTCACTAAGAGCTCCTCTATTTCCCCAAATTGGACCCAAAACAACATTGAGTACTTAATTATGATCCAACCTGAGAAATTTTGATTGACACTGCAACTCAAGGGCTATTAAATTTAAAGTGCGCTAATATGATTCATCATTCTTTCATTGAATAAGTATATTGTTTTTGAATTTGTCATTTGTGCTTATAGTATGTGGTAATGACCTTGTTTCACCTAAAAGGGTTTTTATTCTTGGACTATGATAATGCTAGTAATATTTAGGCCTTTTGTAGTATTTGTACCCCATGATCATTTTTGCAAGATGTATGTCCTATGTGGAAAGAAATAAGCATTTATTTATTACCTCCTAAACTAAAGCATTGTTTCTTTTATTAGGTGCCATGTAATGTCCTCTACAAATTGAGGACGATTGGGACGTAATATCCTATCCATCCCCGTAGACTATAGTCCTCCATAAAGGGGAAAAAACCCCAAAATACCCATTGTTGGGAAATTTTTGGTGAAACTGGAATTAAAAAACCCAAATTTGGGGTTTGGAATAAGGTTTACTCAATCACTTAAGAATATGAAACCCCTTTAGAAAATCTATAAATAAAGAAGGATTGAATTCATTTTCGATCACCAAGTGTGGATTAATTCATTTGTTCTTGAGCATTAGGTCTGATAGTTTTTTACCCCTTCTATCTCTTGTCAATTTCGGTGGTGAAATATTCCACCGTAGTTGACATTCCCTTATTATCTCGCTATTTGAGCACAAGGGTCTTTGGCTGGTCGGTGGATTCTGTTGGATATTGGTCTCTTGTCTTTTTCTGGGCACAAGATTTCTGTTAAAGGCGAATGAATTTGGAGGATAGTGCATGATAGCTTAGTTTTGTTTGGCATACACCTCTCTTGAAGGAAGCAACAAAGTTTCTGAGTCCTTAATATCTTGTTATGGGAAAAGTACTTACCTTAGGCAGAGGATTCGTTTCTTGCACCTAGAGTAGCGAAACTATTTGCTTTATTTATTTTTTGCATGCACAATTAAAAGGAGCACTTCCCTAGTTATTAATTCTCAGCCTTAGCTAAGGAAGCATGTTTGCATATCTCATATCATATTCACTAGTGGCAAACTTTAATTGTCTTATCTATCCATGCAAGGAAGGTGCATTAGTATTAGGAGTTAAGAAAGTTGAGACATTGTTGTACATGTTTCCAAATTCATTGTACCTTCTAGACTAAAGGAAAAGTGAATAATAGTGTTTGAAATTTTTAGTTATTTCTTGTTTCAAAGAGTAATAAATAGTGATGTGATTTGAGTTTCAAATATGTGTACTTGTTGTTACTTTCTTCAGTGGCATGTGCTTCCCTATTCAGAACAAGGGGTTTTTCTGCAGTATCTAGCCTCCAAAGCTTCTTCAATGAAAACTAAATATAAAATCATGCCCTCATACTCCAAATCATCTAATGCATCACCCTAGAGAAGTTCCAAAGTATACCAATGAGCTTTGATAGGCCAACTCCAACCCCATGTCACTATACAAGTGTTGACATCATTGCTACAGAAATTATTCTGAAGTGTTGCATCCTACACCAATTCCTAAGATGGATGCCCAAAGGGGTTCTAGAATGAGGCTCAACCTTCATTACCACATTTAAGACCTTTCAAAGGGATTGGTCCCTTTAAACCATACCAATTTTTACACTTTCACAATTTGGCCATGTTCCTATCAATTTATATTTTTATTGAAAAGTCAGTGCTATTTTACATGTTTATTAAATTTAGGAACAATTATAGGTCAGCTCCAGCAAAATATCAACAAATTTGTGGGTTAGGTTGGCATTTCTCCAAATACTATCACACATGTATATATAATCACACATTTTCCTTTTTAGATCTTGATTTGTTGAACAAAAAGGTTCGTTGCTTGTGTAATTTTGTCCCATACCTCCACATCAGCACTCATAGATAACAATATTCTTAATTCTTCGTCTGTTTGCACAGTAAGGTCCCTTTTGGTTGTTATTTTTGATGGTGCAACCTCTGACAGTACACCTTTTACCACAAAGATGTTCTCGTTGGATAGAAATCTCCAGAGGAGTCTTACACCAGACATATAAATGGCTATTGTATATCACAATAATAAGCATTAACATGTGAACATGTGCAGACCCTAAACTATGTGCATTCAATCCATTACTTTTTCTTTCATGGCAGATTTCATTCTGCATAGTAGATGTGTTGTGGCACTTGAGTGTATTCGCATAAAAACTTCTAAGGCCAAACCCAGATTCTCATGTGTCATGGAAATTGAACATATGCCTTGTTCACCTAAGAACCACTTGTAACTCATCTTAGGGTACTCATGTACAATCTCACTCATCCCACTTAACAACTTACCAAGACAAGGCTCATCACATCCACCCTTGGTCTAAAACAATTAAGCAACACAATTTACATCTTGACATGCCATAACACCTAACATGTCTTAGAATGCCTTGGCACTATGTGGCATGTGTTAACATCCCCTACATTCCTTGGCATGCTTTGACACTCCCTCACACACTGTGGCACTTCCTGACATGCCTTGGTAGTTTAGCATACCTTGGCATTCCCTAGCATATAACCTTGTCACTCCCTCCTTAACATGCCTAAAACTCACCGAAACTCCCTCTCACACACTCTTATTCGTTAATTTCCATGAATTTTGAACTAGTGCTTCATTATGTTTCCTTGACACCCCCTAACACTCCCTAGCTCACCCTAGCACCTGACACATCTTGCCCTATCACCTTAACACTCTAGAATTCATTGGCACTACATAGTATACCTTGTCACTCTCTCCTTAGCACACCTAGACATCGCTGACACTCTTGGTCACAAACTTTTATTCATTCATTTCCATGCATTTTTACCTAGTTCTCCCTTGTGTTTCCCTAGCACTCCTTATCACTCCTTGACACGTGTTGTTACACCCTAACACCTATGAAACCTTGGCATGTCACCCTAGCCTCTAATATGCCTTAACACTGCCTAGCATACCTTGTCAATTTGTCCTTAGCACACCTAGAACTCACTGAAACTTCTAATCACAAACTCTTATTTGTTCATTTCCATTCATTTTGACATAGTTCTCCCTTGTGTTTCCTTGGCACTCCCAGCTAACACTTCCTTACATGCGTTGGCACATCTTGGCCACATGTCTCCTTAGAACTCTAGAATTCCTTAGCATTGCCAAGCATGCCTTGTAACTTCTCCTTAACACACTTGGAACTCACTAACACTCCATGCCACACACTCTTATTCCTTAATTTCCATGCATTATGACCTAGTGCTCCCTTGTGTTTCCCTAACACTCCCTAACACTCCTTGACACACATTGGCACACCATGGCACTTGTCACATCTTAGTAGGATTTCCTAGCACTCTATCATCTATTAGAACTGCTTATCATACGTTGTCACTCCCTCCTTAGCAGACCTATAACTTGTTAACACTCCCTATCACACATGCACATTCATTCATTTAAATGTAATTGAAATGAGTCCTCCCTTATGTTTCCTTGGAAATCCCTAGCATGTGTTGGCGCCACAACCTAGAACCTAGCACACATTGGCATGCCTTAGAACTTGGCATGTATTTACATTCCTAACATTCCTTGGAACTTTATAACATGTGTTAGCACTTTCTAAAATTCCTTGCACACCTTGGCACTCCCTAATTTTCATGCCCTCATAGATAACCTTACTTCTTTTGTGACTTGGGAACCCAACAAAGTCATTGAAAAAATAGTGTTTTGCCTAGACCAAAGTCTCCCTTTGTCTCAAATTGCTTTATCCATCCTCTTATCACAATTGTAGGCTTTCCTCCTACAAGTCCTAATATGAAATTCTCCTAACACACTTCATCCATGGGACATCTAGAATTCACTGACACTCCTTGACATAATCTCTTATTCATTCATTTCCATGCACTTTGACCTAGTTCTCCTTATGATTCCCTAACACTCCCAAACACTCCTTGACATGCATTGACACTATCTGGCATATGTCCACATGTGTTTTCATTCCTTGGCATGCCATGGTAGTCCTTAATTATCATTCCCTCATAAATACCCTTATTTTCTTTTAGACTTAGGAACCCAACCAAGTCCTGCCTCAACTACAACAACTTTACCAAGTTACATTTATTACAACTAGACTATGCCTTGTTCCCTTAATGGACTATAAATCATCTTAGGCTTCTCATATCCAATATTAACTCATCCCACTTAAAAAGTTACCAAGTCAAGGTTCACATCCAATAGTGCCCATAAAACAACTAAGAAACAAAGTTTACATCTTCACATGCCATAACATCTAGAACATATAACAATCCATTGGCACTACATGGCACACATTATCATCCCCTGCATTCCTTGGCATGATTTTCCACTCCCTAAAAGACCCTACCACTCCCTAACATGTCCTGACACTCTAGCATGCCTTGGCACTGCCTAGCATATACCCTTGTCACTCCCTCCTTAACACAATTGGAACTTGCTAACACTCCCTATCACACACTCTTATCTATTCATTTCCATGCAATTTGAACTAGTTCTCCCTTGTGTTCTCATGGTACTCCCTGACACACATTGGCACACTGTAGGACTTGGCACATCTTGGATGTTGCCTTGGCACTCTAATATTCCTTAGAACTACCTAGCATACCTTGTCACTCCCTCCTTAGAACACCTAGAATTCGTTGACAATCCCTGTCACACACTCTTATTCATTCATTTCCATGCATTTGAAACTAGTTCTCCTTTGTTTTTCCCTGACACTCCATAACTCTCCCTGGCATGCATTGGCACACCTTAGCACCTAGCACATATTTTCATGTTTCCCTAGCCTCTAGAATGGCTTAACACTGCCTAGCATACCTTGTCACTCCCTCCTTAGCACACCCTGAAATCACTGGCACTTCCTCTCACAAACTCTTAATCATTCATTTGCATGCATTATTTTCACCTAGTGCTCCCTTGTGTTTCCCTAATGCTCCCTAACACTTCCTAGCACTATTTGGCACAACTTAGCACCTAGCACATATTGGTTGCATGTTGCTCTAGCACGCTAGAATGACTTAGCGCTGCTTAGCATACCATGTCACTCCCCTCTTACCACACTTGCAACTCATTCACACTCCCTATCACACACTCTTACTCATTCATTTCCATGCATTTTGACCTAGTGCTCCCTTGTGTTTCCCTAGCACTCACTAACACTCACCACACATTGGCACACCTAACTGCAATGAGTTTCACTAATAGTCAATCCAAAAACCCTTCCAGAGTCTAGCTAGTTACTTGTTCTTCACTAAGATATTAGGGTTAAGTTTATTGTATAGTTTTCAGTGTGAAAATATTACTAGGTGTTTTTATCGCATAGAGTAATTATGATTTTCCCCATGTACACAAGGATAACTGAAAAGTGTTTCCCATAATCATGCAAGTGGAACTTCAACATGTACATCAAGGTAACCACAAAATATTTATCATATTTACACAATTCAAGGTGATAGGAAAATATTTACATTATATACGTGAATGTACTAAGATTAGGACCATTAGCATCATATCTACATATTTACCACAAGACGAGGGTCATTACAACCCCTTAAAAATAGCCACAAGGCCTTCCTCTTTTACAGCTCCTTGACCACAAGGGTTTAATTGAAAAACACATAGTTCCTTTAAATATTTGTAGGTTGAGGTAGCCACTTCAAGCACTTGAACTTTAAGATAATCAAATATTTGCAATTTTCTACAATAATAAGTCCATTATGCACACTCCTCATCTTGGAGTTGGGTAGAGAGGGAGAATACTTGATTGATTCCAACCTTGTAAATGAAAAACTTTTCCTACTCATTGGTTGGACACTCCACCACTATTTGACACCACTAACACACACCAAAAGTCCAAGATACCCATAATATGTGCCTTACACCCAAGGGCTTAGACTACACCTCCATAAAATGTACCTTCAACTTTAGATGTCCTAAAATAGTAATATCCCAACCCTAGCCTATTTGTTATATTTTTGTAACTTTCTCCTTAACTAACTTTTATTTTTAACTATTTAATCCACTTACCATATACTCTCTCTTGTTTGCACCCACCTAGTATACAAGAACCCTTATGTTTTTAAAACAACCAAGTTAAGAGGGCATGTTTCTTTCTTACACAAATGTTTTCAATACAACCAAGTTAAGAGCACATGTTTCCTTTTCAAATTCCAAAAGTATAACATGTATATCTCTATAAAATAACAGAAAAATCATTGCATAAAAAAGGTAAGCTTAAAATTAAATTAAAATTAGATTATTATTATTATGATAAATACACCAAATATGGAAAACTTGTTTTCAAACACAACCATAAAAAGTGTTAGTTTATCAAATACAACTACAAACATATTAATCTAGCCTAGATCCATCTTAACCTTAATCTATCAAGCGTTGAGAGGGATCTAATCTCTCGATGTGCAAACCTCTTTTTTGGCGCTTGGTAGATCCAGGTTAAGATGGATCTATGCTGGTTATATAATACTATATAATATCCATATTTGTATCTATGTGTCTCTTTCTTTTTCCCTTTCTCTATCTCACCCCCCAAACATACACACTCTCTCTCCATATCTATCTCTCTCTCCCTCCCTCTTCCTCTCCACCTCTCTCTCTTCCCTCTATCTGTCCTCTCTCCATCGCTCCCTTGTCACTCCCTCTCTCTCTCTACCTTTCTCCTTCTATGTATTTCTTCTTCCTTCCCTCTCTCTGCCCCTCTAACTTCATCTCTCTCTCCTCTCTCTTAGTCCTCTCTCTCCCTTTCTCTCTCACCTCCCTCTATTCCTGCCCCATCACTCTCTCTCTCCCCTCTCTCCATCTTTATGCCTCCCTCTCTCTCTCTTTCCCTTCTCTCGCTATCTTTATCCCCACCTATTCTCTCTCTCCCCTCCTCTCTTCTCTCCCTCTCTCTCTCTCCACCTCTATCTCCCTATACCTTAGTTCTTTCCTCCCTCTCTCTCCACCTCTATCTCCCTATGCCTTAGTTCTTTCCTCCCTCTCTTCTTCTCTCTCTCCCCTCTTTCTCTTCCTAACTCCTTCTCTATGTCTTCCCCCATCACTCTCTTTCTCTCTCTCTCTCCACCCTCCATCTTTGTCACTATCTCCCTCCCCCTCTCTTCCCTTCACTTTGCTTGCTATCATCACTTGGATCCTTAGTTAAGATAGATCTATGTTTGTTCTAACTAATATTTGTATTATATAAATTTTACATCTTTAAATACAAAAGTATTCTCATTTTTAATTTTATTAAAACCTTGATTTAATTTATATGGGAATTATTTTAGTAGTCATGAGGATAGAGGGTTTATATATATCTCAAAACTAATTACAACCCTTTTCCTATTAGCTTGAAATAAAAAATGCTATAAAATTAAATTAAATTAAAATATTTTTATTGTGAAATAGGTTATTGTTGGGTAGCACAAGCCCCACAGAACAAGTATGGGGTGCGAAGCCCAGATTTTTGGGTAATATTAGGGTTAAAGACTCTGTGGAAAACGCGAACTATAGTAGGCTGAGTCAAAGGGTAGTCCGCCCAAAAATAATATAAAGAAATAGTAATAGAGTCATCCCATGGAGGGATCACGGGCCAAGGAAAAGTATAAATAGAGCGGGGCTCTATGAGGGAAAGTAGGTCTTTTGAAAGATGGAATGTAATGGGTTTGGCAAGGAAATAGCTTGAAAGCATCTATAAGTCTGAGTCGAGGGAGTAGGGTGGAAGGTAGAGGCTCTGCAGTTGTGTGTGCAAAGGCCTGGAAAGTCCACAGCTGTGTGCACAGACCCCTACAGCTGAGTGCGTAGAGTGGATCTGGATGTATTGTTGAAGATTGATAATAAAGATAAGTTTCTTCTAAATTCTGTGTTGGTCGTGACTTTACTCTTCTATAAATGAAATGTTATGATTTCTACATTTGCTACGATTGAATTCATGTGAACTGGATTAATCTTGATGTGTGAAGTAACCAAAAGTAATAAATGTTTTCTTAAAGATCGTTTTAACTAGATCAAACCAGTAATAAGTGATTCAATCTATAATAAATGCGATAAGGGTATTTCGATATGCGTGTATCTAGCATAGCGCGAGGCTGCAGAACAAGTGCGCAAGCCCCAAATCACATCCAAGACATCCCTAGGGTGCGTAAACCTAGTTCTAGCACCCTCCCCTGCTACCTCAGGTGAGATCTAAATCTGCAGTTCTTGGACTGTTGCCGAAAGGGCAAGTAGCTGTGGGATTTGTTTGGCTAAATAATTCTTCTAAACCTGGGTCAAGCCCATATAAGCCAACAAATGGTTCCATTGCTGGGACCAAGATCTACCTAAGGGGTTTTTGGTTTGAAAGGCGAGGATGTTAGAGGAAAGAGCGACGAAGGATCAAGACGGTAGTAATGGCGAGCGCCATCCAGTTACCAATATTCAAGGGAGTAGGAAGTGAATATCTGGAAAAGTTTTGGTTTGTATTGAATTCAGTATGGAATGTGCAATAGATCATGAATGATGATATCAAGAAATCTGTCTTTGTCAACACACTGTAGGACAGAGCGTTAACATGGTATATGAAGTATTCGGGCATCAACCCAACGGCGGGGATAGCGGACATCTATACAGAGTTAAAAGAGGAGTTCAGCCGGCCAAAATCAGAGTCACAGTCAGTCATAGGATTCAAAGAAATCATGATGATTCTTGGTGAGACCCTATGGGATCTAGATTAGAGGTTAAAAAGCACTATTCATGAAGCCAACATGACCCTGATGGATGCACAACACTATGCTTGGTTTATCGCATCGTTAACGCCATATCTAAAATCGGCTTTGTCACAATAGAAGATCTCAACCCAAGCATAAGCACTGGAGGCAGCAATGTGGCTGCACGAAACCCTGGTACAGGACCCAGTGTTGGGAGTTCAACAAATCCAAGTGCAGGTCCAAAACTTCTGTTTGGAAATACAAAAGTTAAAACAAGACTAGGCTTCAAAAGTTCAGGAAGATGTTTTGTGCATCAAGTGTAGGGGCTAGGGACATGATAAAGACCATTTTTCAGTCACGGTAAACCTTGTGGTCATGGGGGGACCAGCATCATTGCAACTAGAGGCACAAGCAGGGCCAAGCGTGATCACCCCGCTCTAGTGTGCAATTTGTCAAGTAGGAGGAAAACACAACCCGGATAATTACCACCTGTTGCCGAAATACAATGAAACCCCCCAGCAGCTCTTTTGCAAATTTTGTAGGTCGGTGGGTCACGAGGACATAGATTGCCGAATGTTGGTGGATTAGGCATATGCCTATCAAATATAGACTACGGGACAAGGTCAAAATACAGTTGCAACGTTTGCGTGCGGTGGATTCCAAGGATGGGGTCGAGGATGGGGTGGAATGGGACCAGGAAGGGGTTAAGGACAGCTAGTTTGTTACAATTGTGGAGGACGAGGACACTACACGTGGGGTTGCACAAATCCAACTCGAGTATCATGTCCCTATTGTGAACAATTCAACCATGAACTATTAGATTGCCCTATGCCACGAGCACAAATTCACGAAAAAAGGACAAAACCTCCTACAACGACAAAGAATGTCCAGATGATGAGGGACGAACCACGCGATGAAGAACCTAAAGTAAATATGGTACTAAGGAGTAGTGCAATCTCAGAAGGAGATCAATCTAAGCCGTATAAAGGTCCCTCGATGTTAACAACTTTCATAAAAAGTTGCACGAAGTTACTTCGCGATAATAGGGTAGTGAAAGGATTGCAAGAGGTAATTAACAAATACACAGGATGGGGAGAACCTCGCATAGTTCGATGAATGGGGAGCCGTACATCATAGACCCAACAAGAAATGCGGTTAATAGCGTTGATTGGTGACTATAGGATGGATCAGGTCATTCTAGACCTTGGTTAGGATGCAAACATCTTTCCCAAGCAGTCGTGGGAGCATATCGGTAAGCCCCCACTCCAATGGTCTCCAATCCAATTACGGATGGAAAATCAGCAGAATATCTTGCCCCTAGGTAGGCTGCAAGGAATCACCGTAGACCTGGATGGTGCAAGCACTAGAACGGATTTTGAAGTTATCGAGATAGTGGAAGAGAAAAGCCCATACCCCGCTTTGTTGGGAATAGACTGGGTCATTGACATGAATGGGATTATTAATTTCAAGCACAAGGAGATGACAGTTGAGAAAAAGTCGTGCCATGTAGTTGTTCTGCTATATCCAACCAAGGGACCCCGCTAAATAGAACCTATGGACAACGATGAGCAGGATGAAGCCTTGGATTGTATCTACCAAATTGTTGCACAAAGGCCAATAAAGGGTAAGGTAATGGAGGAACGAATAATTTCATAGAGTTATGCAGAACCATACACCGATGATTCAGAGGAAGAGGATGAGAAATGGTGGACTAGAATCAACAGGGCAACTAAGTCAAGCTGCAATATGCTGACAAAATCCGTATACTGCATTAAAGTTCCGAATCGCGAGCTGCTGGTATATGACAGGCTCACAGTAGTAAATGTATTCCTGGAGAAGTTTGAGAGCGTAGTACCATAGTACCAGCGATTTGATGTTCTCAAGTGGGCCTTGTACGCGACATCAGCGAGATGGTGGGGTACCCATGAAGGCACTTTCATAGATTGGCAAAGTTGTAAGCACATGATGCAGATATGATTCGGGAAACCAACACTCCAACTAAAGGAGAAATATGATGGACAAGAAAATCCGCACATACATTTGAGCAAATGGACCAAAGCCTATGGTGAAGAGCCACAACCAGAATGGGTGCACCTATTTTGTCATACCTTAGATGTCATCCCAAGGAATTGGCATACTAAAACACAGCTCCGACGTGGCATAGGTGAGTGGGATATCTTGCGCGAAAGGTTTCTGTCAACATTGCTTTTTGAGGAACAATGGATGGATACAGTGGACGACATGTTAAAGCTAGTAAAGATCACAATTTTCACATTGCCACTTGAGCCGGAAGAAGTCGTGCAACCGGATTGGTCGCGACAGCTGAGCCGAGCCTTGGAATGTTACAATATAAAAGTAGAAGGGGACGAGGATGATTTGCGTGACATCAATATACCAGAATCCAGAGGAAGTCGAGAAGTGCGTGGCCCCGAAATAGAAGATCCAGATGTCGTAGTGCCATTAAAAACAAAGCAAGTAAATATCGGAATAGAGGAAGAACCGAAGTATGCTATTCTTGGGGATTACTGGGATGACACTACCATGGAAAAGGTCGTCGAGCTACTCATGGTGTATAGAGACCTCTTCCCTACTAAGAATACGGAGCTGAAAGGGATCGGGGCGAACTAGGAATTATGAAGATAACCTTGAAGCCTGATGTGAAGCCAATAAAGTAGCGACTTTATCGATTGAATCCAAAATACAAAGCAAAAGTACGTGAAGAGCTGGACAAGATGCTGGCAGCTGAGATCATTGAACCAGTTGAGGAGTCCAATTGGGTAAGTCTGATGATGGTACAAGAGAAGCAACAGAAGGGTGAGATCCGCATCTGCGTGGTCTACAGAAACTCAATGATGCTTGTGTTAACGATCCGTTTCCCACACCTTTTACCGATGAAGTCTTAGAAAATGTGGGCAGGTAGGAAGTGTATTCCTTTACAGATGGGTTCTCTGGATACCATCAGATCAAGATCGCACCAGAGGATCGAAGCAAGACAACATTTGCTATGGAATGGGGTTGCTTTCAATATATAGTGATGCCATTCGGGTTGAATAACGCGCCGGAAATATTTTCCCGCATTGTGGTAGCTGCATTCAAGGAATTCACACATAAATTCTTGGAAGTCTATCTTGACGATTGGATCGTCTTTGGCCTGGTTAAGAAACATACTGACAGCTTACGATTAATGCTGGATACCTGTCGTCGACACCAGATTGTGCTCAATCTAAAGAAGTGTATGTTCCTTGTTCCTTTCGGGAACTTGAAGGGGCATATAGTTTGTAGGCAAGGCCTGATGGTGGATCCAGCAAAGATCGCTATCATATTAGGTCTGCAAGCATCACGTAGTGTCAAACAACTCCGCGCTATGTTGGGACACATGGGGTACTATCGGAAGTTCATAAAAGGTTACGCCCAGATCATGGCTCTAATGGAACAATTGTTAAAAAAGGATGCCACGTATTGCTGGAATGAGGAATGCAACAAAATCCTGGAATTGCTGAAGGAAAAAATGGCATCTAACCCTATCTTGATATTTCCAAAATAGGACATGGAGTTCCATATGCATGTCGACATGTCGTGTATCGTGTTAGGAGCAGTACTTACTCAGGAAGGCACAGAGGTAGTTGAACACCCGATTGCGTTTGCAAGTCAAATGTTGTCAAAAGATGAGAAAAATTACTCTGCTACTGAGCATGAGGGATTGGTGATGGTGTACGCACTCCAAAAGTATCATCACTATTTGCTTGGAGGACATTTGAAGATGTATATTGATCACTCTGTGCTAAAATACCTAGTGAATAAACCTGTGTTGGGGGGGCACATCTGTCGATGGTTGCTATTGTTTCAGGAATATGATTTTGAGGTTGTTGTAAAGCTAGTACTTCTGAATGCAGGTCTAGACCACTTATTCTGGACTGATATGGGCGAGGAACCCACGAACCTAGAAGAAGGACTCTTGGATGCCCAGTTGTATGCAGTGCACATTGCGGATGGCCACTTTGAAGATATAATCTATTTTTTGACTAATGGCACTGTGCCGTAGGGGTATTTTGTGAAACAAAAGAAGGAATTGGTGACACGAGTATCAGATTTAACTGTGACTTTCGGCCATCTCTACAAGATGGGTCATGATGAGATATTACGTCGATATGTACCAGAGTTTGAGCGAGAACATATCCTTGCCGAAGCACATGGAGGGGTTGTTGGCAGACATTATGCAGGCCACGCCACAGCCAAGAAGGTTCTTCTTGCTGGATTATAGTGGCCCACCCTACATCAAGATTCAAAAGTATACTACCGGGCCTGCAATGTATGCCAGCAAACAGGCAAGCCGTCGCGAAGGGATGAAATGCCACTTCAGCCACAGGTGACACTACAACCATTTGAGAAATGGGCGATCGACTTCATCGGGCCTATTAAACTGTGAGGGAAGACGGGCACATGCTATATCATCAATGCGACCGAATACTTGACGTAATGGGCAAAAGCACAACCAATTAAGGATTGCATAGTCATGACAGCGACAAATTTCTTGTTCGAGAATGTATTGACTAGGTTTGGGTGTCCTAAGATTCTCATGAGTGATCGAGGAACACATTTTTTGAATGAAACCATCAGCGCACTCACTGTGGAATTCCAAATATATCACTAATAGAGCATGCCATACCTTCCACAAGCAAATGGGACCATTGAGGCATTCAACAAAATTTTAGAAACCGCGCTGACTAAGATCTGCAATGCACAACGGAACGATGGGGACTTACGCATCCCCGCTGTGTTATGGGCAGACCGAACCATGTGCAAAAAGTTGACAGGTCAGACACTGTCTCGACTAGTCTATGGTAAGGAGATCGTGATGCCTATGGAATATATCATGCCCAACCTACAGATTGCAGTAGCTACAGGAATGGTAAATCGTGGGGCTTTGGAGGAAATGCTCGCACAACTCGATGAACTAGACGAAGAATGATTTCTGGCAGGATTTCATCAACAGGTATAGAAACAACCCGAGAAAGCATGGCATGATTTCCATATCAAGGTGCGCATGTTCAAGAAGGATGACCTCATATTGCTATATGACAGTAAGTTCAAAACATTCCTAGATAAACTCTGTATGCATTGGTTGGGGCCTTATGTTATTAAAGAATTAACTGATGGGGGCACAGTTTAGCTGGCTAAGCTCAACGGAGACCCCTTCCCTGGAAGAGTGAATGGCAGTCACCTGAAGCTATATATGGGTAGGCCGACCCCCTGACTAATTGTTCCATGGAGAGTCTCATCGCTCTGACCAGTTGAAAGAGAGTGAGGGATGATAAAGCAGTCTGGGGGAAAGATGCGTCAGTATAAGGGCATGTGTACAATTGGCCAATAATCAGGAGTGTGGTTCCAGACAGAGCCACGCGGGTGCACTGCTCCAAGGAATGATGACCATTAATACCACTGTTCATGACAAGATGGTTTCATTATGGAAAAGGGGAGCGGGCGGCAGGAAATTAAGAGCCATAGTACGAACCAACTATGAAATGATTGACCACAGATTTCACACAGGAAGGTTACATGAGCTGGAACGAGTGGCATCCGGGCATTTGATGTTCGCATGGTCTACAAATCACCATGGGGAATCTACTGGGAAACCTACGCTTTGGAAATATAGATGGAGTTGTTCAGCATCTCTACACCTGGAAAGTGCCCGAAGGTAGTAATATAGCTAAAGGGGGGGCATGACTCTCTAAGGAGTCTGGTATTTCCAGCTGCGGGTATCCTGTAGGCTGTAGTATTACTAGCAGGGGATGTACCAGAAAACAGGGAATGCGAAGTAGAATTGGTCCGGATGCTGTTGCCCTGCCTAGAGGAAGGGTGATGCGTTGCAATAGAACAGCAAAAGGATGGACAGATGGTGACCATGGGTGGAGATGCAGTCACTAAGTTGCCTCTAATGGTTCTCGACGATTGGGATCTGGCAGACAACATCCAGGGTCTCGCAAAATTGCAACACAGGTTACAGCAGATGGTGCGAAGAGAAGATACGTCGGTCGTAAAGGACTACGGTGGTACCAGGAGGTCCTGTATGTGGCTCCCCCGCTCGTGCTAAAATCCTTAGATGAGGGGTTTTGTGTTAACCGACAAAAGCAGAATGAGCATCATTGGTTGCGAAGATAGGGTAGAAACACTAAAGCTGGAAAAGCATTGCAGGAGGCAAAGTAGGAGCAACTGGATGACGAGTGCCACTGAGCAAAAGGCAAACTGCGAAGCCAAGACTAAGCATCTCACCACGCGAGTAAGTGACTCGGGATGAGTCACGATGATTGTGTTGGGGGACTGTTGGGTAGCGCAAGCCCCGCAGAACGAGTATGGGGTGCGAAGCCTGGAATTTTGGGTAATATTAGGGTAAAAGACTCCATGGAAAGCACGGAGTGTGAACTATAGTAGGTTGAGTCAAAGGGTCGCCTGTCCAAAAATAATGTAAAGAAATATTAATAGAGTCAGCTTATGGAGGGATCACAGGCCAAGGGAAAGTATAAATAGAGCGGGGCTCTATGAGGGAAAGTAGCTATTTTGAAAGATGGAATGTAATGGGTTCTGCAAGGAAATAGCTTGAAAGCATCTATAAGTCCGAGTTGAGGGAGTAGGGTAGAAGGTAGAGGCTCTGCAGCTGTGTGTGCAGAGGCCTAGAAAGTCCACATCTGTGTGCGCAGACCCCTATAGCTGAGTGCATAGGGTGGATCTAAATGTATTGTTGAAGATTGATAATAAAGATAAGTTTCTTCTAAATTCTGTGTTAGTTGCGATTTTACTCTTTTATAAATGAAATGTTATGATTTCTGCATTTGCTACAATTGAATTCATGTGAACTGGATTAATCTTGATGCGCAAAGTAACCAAAAGTAATAAATGTTTGCTTAAAGGTCGTTTTAACTAGATCAAACTAGTAATAAGTGATTCAATCTGTAATAAACACGATAAGGGTATTCTGATCTGCACAGATCTAGCATAGTGTGACGCTACAGAATAAGCGCGCGAGCCCAAACCACATCCAAGACATCCCCAAGGTGTGAAAACCTGGTTCCAACACCCTCCCCTGCTACCTCAGGTGAGACTTTAGTCCATGATTCACGGGCTGTTGCTGAAAGGGTCGGTAGTTGCGAGATTTGTTTGGATAAATAATTCTTCTGAACCTGGGTCAAGCCCATATAAGCCAACAGTTATGGATTTTGGGCATGTGGTATTGATAAGGCATGATATTGGCCTATGGTATTTTAACAAAGCCTATTTACAAGTTAATAATGTCCATGGTAAAGTGGAGGTGAACGGATGGTTAAGAATCTTGTCATATTGTTATAAAATATTTAGATTGTGAAATAAGATATGATTTTTTGGAAAGTGGTATTGATAAGCCATGGTATTAGCCCATGCTATTGTAACAAAGCCTATTCACAAGTTCATAATATGAATGGCAAAGCAAGGGTGAATATCCATGATTAAGAATCCTGTCATATTCGTATAAAATATTTTGATTTTGAAATAAGTTATGTCATTTGGGCATGTGATATTGATAAGCCATGGTATTGGCCCATGGTATTGTAACAAAGTCTATTTCCAAGTTAATAATATCCATGGTAAAGTGAGAATGAATATCCATGCTTAAGAATATTTTCATATTGTTATAAAATATTTTGATTGTGAAATAGGTTATGTTTTTAAAGCATGTGGTATCGATAAACCATAGTATTGGCCCATGGTATTATAACAAAACCAATTTTTTACAAGTTAATAATACCCACGGTAAAGTGGGGGGTGAATATCCATGGTTAAAAATCTTGTCATATTGTTATAAAATATTTTGGTTGTGAAATAAGTTATGGTTTTGGGCTTGAGGTATTGATTAGTCATGGTGTTGGCTCATGGTATTGTAACAAAGCCTATTCACAAGTTAATAACAAAATCAAAATATAACAAATTGAATTTTATTATTTTTATTATTAATTGAGCCAACATTTATATTTTTGCACTCATCCCCATACTTTTGACTTTTATTATTATTATTACTATTATTCTTTAACTAAGCCCATATTTAGAATTGTTTACATACTTACATTACACCTACACATCTACTCTATACCCTATAGATATTGTATTTATTGTCTTTTAGGGAGGGAAATTTTAACACTTTTGAAAAAATTCAGCCTTAATTTTGATGTAACAAAGCCCTCCTAATTCCAAATTTCATTTACTTTCTAAAACAAGTAGTATGTTTTCACTTTTCATAGGGCTGTGGGAAAACTAGTAGATATTTTCACTTTTCACAGGGCGGGAGAGAAAACGAGATTCAAGTGAGTTTTGAATTAAATTTTCACTTTTTGTAAGGCGGAGGGAGGGAAAAATAGTAGCATATCTTAACTTTTCATAGGGTGGGAGGGAAAATGAGATTGAAGAGAGTTGTGAATTAAAGTTTTACTAGTAGCAAATTGATATCGAACCCCACCATTAGATCTTCAATCCATTAATGGCGCCTAGGTATGTTTCATTTCTAACCTCGCTGCATTTACACCCCACTTTTAGTCTTCTTCCACACAGGGAGGAGTACACACACCTCAGATCTCTGGTTCAAAATCCACTATTTTTTTCATCCTTGATTTTAAGTATACGAGTAGCCTATTTTCACTTTTCGCAGGGCGAGAGGGAAAACGAGATTGAAGAGAGTTGTGAATTAAGGTTTTACTAGTGGCAGACTAATATCGAACCCCACCATTGGATCTTCAATCCATTAATGGCCCCTAGGTATGTTTCATTTCTAACCTTGCTGCATTTCCACCCCACTTTTAGTCTTCTTCCACACAAGGAAGACTGGTTCAAAATTCACTATTTTTTTCATCCTTTCTTTTAAGTTTAAGAGTAGCATATTTTCACTTTTCACAGGGTGAGAGGGAAAACGAGATTGAAGAGTGTTGTGAATTAAGGTTTTACCAATAGCGTACTGATATCGAACACCCCACCATTGGAACTTCAATCCATTAATGGCACCCAGGTATGTTTCATTTCTAACCTCGCTACATTTCCACCCCACTTTTAGTCTTCTTTCACACAGGGAGGAGTACACAAACCTTAGATCCCCCACCATTGGATCTTAAATCCATTAATGGTTCCCAGGTATGTTTAATTTCTAACCTTATTGCATTTACACCCCACTTTTAGTCTTCTTCCACATAGGGAGGAGTACACACACCTCAGATCTCTGGTTCAAAATTCACTATTTTTTTCATCCTTGCTTTTAAGTTTACGTCTAGCATATTTTCACTTTTCACAGGACGGGAGGGAAAGCAAGATTGAAGAGAGTTGCGAGTTAAGGTTTTACTTCTTCAATCCATTAATGGCACCCAGGTATGTTTCATTTCTAACCTCGCTGCATTTCCACCCCACTTTTGGTCTTCTTCCACACCAGGAGGACTAGTTTAAAATTCAATATTTTTTTCATCATTTCTTTTAAGTTTAAGAGTAACATATTTTCACTTTTCACAGGGCAGGAGGGAAAACGAGGGAACATAGGTAAAAGCATATGTATTTTTCCTTATTTTATGGTTTGTATCTATAGAGTTGATTTTACTGGGTGTACACTATATGCATCTTAAAATTTCTCTTTAGGAAATCCTATTTTTATTCTTTCCAAGAAAAACTCTCTGGGAATCCCAATGGATGTTTCCCCACATTCATTTTTGGCATCCTTGGTAAACCCATTGTCATTGACTAGTGCACCTCACCCAAGGGATTTCAAGCAGGGCACTTGCTAGCACAAAACTAGCCAAATACCCAGTAACATTAATCACATTTGGTTGGGCTAACCCCTTGGGATCAATAAATCATAATCAACTACACTATTTACCATATTAACATATTGATCCCATTTAAGATTTTGTTAGAGTAACCATAACAATCCAAGCCCGTTCCTATTTTTATTTTTGTTTTTAATTCCTTCCTTGGTGTGGTGACAACTTTATATGACTGTATAGATGTTTATTTTTGTCAGAGTATATGCTTAAAAGTAGATGCTTTCTTACATTCTACCTGGTCTATTATGTATTGATGGAGTTCAGTTTCATTAGTTGTGACCAAAGAACTGTGCCAGGCATGTATACAAGGATTCTTGTATCACTATTTATAAACTGAACATTGTCCTTAAACAAGCAAAGTATATCCTTAATGCTAAATGCTTGTATCTTAGGGAACTTCCAATCCTAATAAATGAGGTGAAATTTAAGTGTTTCCAGAATCCAAATCTCAGGTTTTGTGAATTCACTCATATATGGTCCTGGAAAAGCGAAATGAAATTTAATTATTTCCAAATCTTAAGCTCTGTGAATTCACTCATATTTGGTGCTGGAATCTTTTGAGCAAACAGGAAGAATTTCTTTTAGTTGCATTCAAATTTTCCAAAAATAATACTGAATTTCTCCTTGACTAAAATTCTCCGTGAAATGGCTTTGGGATTGAAAATTTTGTAAATATTTTTAGGGAAACAACCCAAAATACTTTTTCTAGATTAGAGTTTTATAACACTAGGTACTAAAACAGTCTTCTATTTTCTGCTGCAAATGTTTGATGGAGTCTTCCCAGAAACTGATCAAACAATTAGGTAGATGTGCTAGACGGACTAAATAATTTTTAATGAATAATCACTTAACATAAATGATATATTAGGTTGCATAAATATATAACTTAGAAGCATGAAATGAAGAAGAAATCTCAACGAGATTGACATATTCTTAATTGAGTTGAATGAGGCCAGGAATAACTTTGACTAGAGGGTGTTGAAAATGGCATAATTTTGTTTTGGTTGGATAGATTTAGAACTAAAAATCACAGTTTTCCTGCTTGCATAACTTGGGAAGATTTTTGTATCTCAAGTCTCAACCTAAATAGTATGATTTATGCCTTGCAATGTTGAGATATGTTGTGATACCACTTGCTAGTAACCTAAACACTTTGGATGAAAATTTAGTTGTGAATTTTACTTGCAAACGATATAAGTGAAAATATAGATTAATTGTCTCTTGTGTAGAATTTCCTTGAAATTCTGCTACTGCTTGAGTGAATAAATCTGAAACTAATTGTTGCACGAAGACAAAAAATATCTCTACCAATTTGTAGTGGAATAGAACATAAATAAAACACATTCACACTATAGCAAAAAAAAAACAAAATTTTCTAGGGAACCCAACTTGGAAAACCCTCTGCTAGCTGTAGAAATTTAAAATACTATCCATATTAGACTTTGAGACACCTTCTTCAAGACCAGGTTCATCGATGCTTATTTCTTTCCATATTCATTTTCATAAGCATTAGGGTTGTTTTCCGTCAAATCAGAGTAGCTAGAAAGCGTCTCTTTGATTTCAGAAAGAAGATTAGGATCAACTTCATCCAAGAATCCCATAGAAGGCTCATCAGTAGCAAGAAGAAAGGTCTTTTTTAATTTTATTTCATCACATGCATCCATTATAATCCCTGATTTGTCTTCATTTCTTTCATAGTCATTTTCAATGTTAGATGCAAAAGGTAATTTAGTATGATAAAATTCTTAGATAACCAACCTCAGACATATTGTTGGTTAATTTATGTTGCTTGAAGTTTATTGAGTTTGAGTTTTATCATGAAACTACTAGAAGCGTACTAGAATGGGTGAATTGATTATCTTGATAACAATGTCATGGTTTGGTCTAGTCCTTGAAAGAACTTATAGTTGATGGTCAATTTTTCACATTCCTTTCATTTTTTTATCTTCACATATAACAAATATCTTTATGTTATATCCTCTAGCTAGATATATACAATAAATGCCACTCAGAAGTTGGATGCCATCATTTTTGAGCTTGAGCTTACTCAACTTACCTTTGTTTGAGTTGAAAATGTCATTAGATCTCATTATATCGTCTATTGCAGAGAATGAATCCAATTTACTTTTGTTTCAGTTAAAAATGTAATTAGATCTTGCTATATCATAATTTGTAGAGAATGAATCCAATTTCTCATAGTCCATTTTCTTGAGGTATAACAAAGCTACTTTAATTCATTAAACTTAATTTTCATATTCTATTTTCTGATTGTGATTTTGCGGACCACATCTGCATTGGAAAAGGGGCATATTTAATGAAGTGTGGAAGGAGAGGGAAGCTTCAGTTGTGTCCTTTCAAACTTTCTAAGGTATGTAATAAAATTTTAAAAAAAAATCTCCATAGAATGTTGTGCTTTAACTTTTTTCCTTTTGATAATGGATTATTTATGTGATCTCCCCTCTCTTACAGACAACTAGAGTCCAGACATACATGATTTTTTGGGATATGTGGACAATGGACAGATTTACGCTAACCATTTATCTAGAAATTTACAATTTAGAAGATCAAGCATTTACATTTGAATATTTCCTTGCCACTAAATCAGAGTTGAAGAGTCGGACTCCTATTTTTCAGGCATATACCTCACTTTTAAATCAATTTATTGCTGACTCTGTATAGACCTTCCATGGAGGGCAAAGAGTGATCACTACCATTTCTTAATCTTTCTGCAGACCAAGTAAAGATTCCAAATGTGTATAAATTAGTGGCTCCTTGGAAAATCCCAAGAGTGGCGCTATTGTAGCAAGAAGAAATTCATTTATTTTGAGTTCTTCATTAGTGCATTGATGGTATATTGTTTATTCCATACAATACCTCAATAGTGTATGATCAAATTACAGTTAAGCCTGTCATGATATTTTGACTTACCCTCTTTTAGAGGGAAGCTAGAGTGCGTGTCAAGCTTTCACGTCACAATTGTATCACGCAAAGTTTACCTGGGACAAGTTTTGTGGATCTAAGCAACAATATACTTGTTGGAATTCAAGAGGCAACAATACTACAAAGTGGGAAAGAGGTTTCATAGTTAACCTGGATTTCACATTATGGTTGGAGTCAGTTTGTCGGGACGATGCTGGATACCTCAACTTCATTTTTATCACTAAGTACAAGATTGAATCCTTCGACATATTCCTCGCTCAATTGTCATTAAGTGATGGGTTTTCTCAAAAGTGTTGCACACCTATAAACTTTACTAAAGTTATTCTTGAGTCTTCGGAGGTGGTTAGCTTTCCAAAGCACACATGTACAGGAAGAGGACCAGTTTCCCATTGATAAATAAAAGGGGATGGATAAATGGGTGGTTCTCTAATATAATGATAATGGATGAATGATTTAATCTAAAAAGTAAAAATATGAATAACTATCCTATCCCCAGAAATTTCTGCTTTTAGAGTAACGTTTGATAATCTTTATCCACAAACAGGCATATAGATGACTCTATTGGTAAACAAAGACATTTACTCATATGATAATTACTTTGTTCAAGTAGTTGAACAAAGTAATCATTAAAAACATTATTACACTATCATTTATATATCACTGATACATATATGACTAAAAGAATAACACTCCTTAAACATTCAATAATGAAAAATATAAGGATTGATGTTAAAAACACATACATATATCCAATGATAGAAAGAGTAAACAAATGACGATTCACATGAAAGAATGAAACAAGATCATAGATAATGTTACCATATGTTATTCTAGTCACTCCCGATATCAATCGCATTCAAATTCCTTTTTCCAACTTAGAAACACTTTCACATCAAGGCAATAGTGCACATCCCATCAAATCTTTCTACATTAGAATTTAGAATACTGGCCTAATATTTATAAAAAATATATACCAGAAGCACAATAGTGCAACTTCCAGATTTGAGTTTATACAAAAACTGAGGACCCTTTCTAAATGCATGAAACGGTCTATAAATGCTAATTAAACTAACTAACTACAAAAATAAAATGTTATTAATTGGTACAACTAAATCATGAGTATCTTCTCAACAATAGGTCTTTTTACAGTCAGCAACATGATTCATTATTTCGGATGATCTCCTTTTGATTTGAGTTGGCAGATTGCAAGCATCGGTTCCAATTCTAGAGGACGAGTGAGATAAGAATGTAATTGAGCTGAGTATGTGGCATCATGGATTTCGGGAATGATACAACCGATCGCATCGGTTAACCATTTGAGGGCAGCCCTTTGACTGTATGGTTTTACTAAGAAAAACCAATAGGTATCCCAAGTTAAACTTTGGATGCCGGCAACTAATCTTCCATTCTTCTCCAATTTTTGATTGCATGCTTGCTCCAATGTTTTGGCTGACAGCAATTTACCTGGAGTGCATTGCGAAATCATGTTAGATAGATAAAGAGTGTTATGGATTAGCTCAATTAAATTACTTGTAGATAATCTGCATCTGGAAATTTCTCTCTCTGCTTTCATCAGCTGTGACTGCCATTCTAAGAAAAGGATCTCCTTGTGTGACTCTAGAATTTTAGGCAGATTTGCGGCCTTCCCTTCATTGGTGTCTTGCCAAGCAAGAAAGTTTGTTAGAGTCTCATCGGTCTGTTCCAAATCCTGCCTATCATCGTCTGATTTGTCAACTATTGATGCCGTTATATCACAAAGGGGTTCAACCAGAGAAATGTTATGACACAACAGTCTTAACTGTGTAACCAATGCTTTGTTGATTTGTAGTGCTTCGGACCTAAAATCTGCTGGTTGCGGAAGACTCTTGAACTTCTCTACTTGATGTGACAGCTAAGAGATTTGCTCATATTTCATTTTCATCATTAGTTCATTCATTGTCTTTAATCTGGCCAATGCTTCGGATAATTCTTTTTTCTTTTTTTTTGCGCTTGAGTCTATCCTCTGTTTCTCCACAAGCAATTGCTTATTCAATTGATTTCTTATTTGCTGCTGTGTTGATAGTTTCTGTTCCAACTGTTCAATTTTCTGTTGTGCTTCGGACACCTATGATTGCAATGAAACAATTGCTTGGTCCTTTTCTTTAAGTAGGTTACTTACTTCCGATGCCTTATCCATAGTGGCTGCCGAATAAGCTCCAGCATACTGAGAAAGTTTTGTTAGGTCATCAGAAGGGTTAAACTCTTCTTTCCACACTACATTAGCTGTCTCTGTTTGTGATGGAAATAGGGAATATTGATCAAGTCTTCTCCTTTTCCTCTGTCTTTTCACTACAACCCTGTGTTTGGGGCTGTAAAAGACATCTAATGGAGGTATGTCTTCTATCTGCAAAATAATTTTATCGAATGGATCTTTTGGAATCATTTCTAAATCCTTGTTAATGGGTAGGCCACTGGTTCCTTTATTTGGAACCGTTGTTGACGTTGTATCTTGTCCATCTGTTACTTTGGGTGTATTGGCACCTTGTGGACCTTCCAGATTGCTTATAATAGAGTCAAATTGCTGCCATTCTTGGAGGAGTTTAGGACCAATCTGAGTATCCATATTAATATTTTCGCTGCCCTTATCCTGTTCTTTCTCCTACTCTGGTTCTTTTCCTCTTTCGAGAATCTTCCCTACAGTAGGAGGTTTTTCAATAATTTGTTGTTCAGGCTCGCTTGATTGTGTTGTCGGGCTAGTAGCTAATAAGTCCAGAGGTAGAGTTTGCAACCTCTGTTCTCTGAGCCTATTGAATTCTGCTAGCCTTTCATCATTATATCTCATTTTGGCCACCGTTGTACCTAGAATAATGATTCTGCCGAAGAAAACAGGTCATCAAAGTCATCTTTTTCATGATCAAACCTTGTAAGTTTGGCTTGTTCAAGCACAATATAGGCAACTTTCCTTGGATCGAATTGTCTATTAGGAATGGTTGCAAGATTGAGCAT
Source organism: Pinus taeda (assembly GCA_000404065.3). Taxonomy (NCBI): domain Eukaryota; kingdom Viridiplantae; phylum Streptophyta; class Pinopsida; order Pinales; family Pinaceae; genus Pinus; species Pinus taeda. The sequence continues at coordinate 3,633 of APFE031056242.1, read as the reverse complement.
GTTTATTTTCTCTGCCTCCTTCTTCGCATACTTGTAGTCGTGCAAAGTATAAACACCGCATCTCAAAGGAAAAGTAGGCCAAGACTGCTTTTTAGAAGTCCTAAGAGTCTTGGATGTTCCTGCTATTGTTATTTGGTAGGCTAATTCTCGGGCTAACAGCTTGTCAGGTATATACAGAAAAAGGACATGAGATCTTGCAAGGCTACCAAAAACCCTTATGTATGTGAATTGGTCTTCCCCGAACCAATTTCCTACAACGGTTAGGTCAACCTCTGCTTCCGAAGAAATCTTTGGGGCAGGCTTATCAAAAATGGCATAATAAACAGGTAACATAAAACCATTACAGATTTGGTACAAGTGGTCCTTATAGTGCGCCTTCCATAACTTTTGGTGATAAATGTGAATTGGCATGGGGTCTTGTGAAGTCCATCTCCACCCAAGTACAGGAAATTCAAAATTGAAACAAAGAGTATCTAAAATATAAGCACTATAATAAAACGGAGGAATAGACCTATCGGTCACGCGATTTTTTGCTCTAAACTCAAGAATTGCAGCGACTAATTTATCTGACAATATGTTTGCCCAATCCATTACTTCATTGTTAACTTCTGCTTCCATTAAAGGAACCATTTCAATAGTGAATTTTGCAGAATCATGCAATCCCCAAATTCTACACATCATTGCCCCGACATAATAGTAAGGAGAACATAATGAATCTACAGAGTACTTACTTGAAGATTCATGTTTGTGCCTTGCAGAGTTCTGTCTCCACTCTCGAATTGGGGCCGATTCAGTCTCATTCTCACTTGCGAACTTCTCAAGAAAGGCTTTATTGTATTTCTTTTGAGGTTTGGGCAAGTGATACATTTTCCTTAAGTCATCAGGCTGAAATGAGCGAAAGACCCTTCCGTCAACTGTGCAGAATGTTCTGTTTAAAACCGAGATCTCTTCTACTGCCCATCGCACTACATCAGTGTATGGAATAATTTTCTCACATGCTTCTATTCTGTGTAGATATGAATCAGCTAAATCTTTCAGAGAAGCCTCTGATTTTCTAGTTGAATCTGCGGTAGCTTGTACTGGTACTGTCTCAGGCTCCTCTGCTTCAATTAAATTATATATGCTTTGCCAACTTGTGTTTCCAAGGCCAAGACACGTAGTTTATGAAATCAATCCCTTTTTGCTCAGTCCTGGATCAGTGGTGGATTGCACTGTTACTGCGGGAGCCGCTGCTGCCGCGGATCTCTTGGATTTCTTTCCCATTTGGTTTGAATTTGTTATTTCAGCGGAGTCCTCCGCAAGGAATAAAATGAACGTGATACAGAGAATAGGTAGTGTGAGCTAATATGAAAGAATTATATCAATTAACGAATAATGAAAGATTATAGTGATACTGCCGCAGATACAATCTCAGGGAAGATCTCGGCATAACTGCTTCATTAATTGGTCGTTTAACCTGTCAATCATGGTAAAGGAGTTTTAAATACCCATCATATCGTTTATATGCTGAATGATTCATTCAAGTGTGGCTTGAGTTTTTTGGCGGATAATCAAAAGTAAATCGCTATCGGGAATGAGAAGGCTTTAATAATAGTCCAAAATAATGCATGCAAGCCTTTTAAATCTATTTTGAAACTCATGCCTTAACGTGTCGCAATCGAGGATGGGCTCGGGTCATGTTACTTATGTCATTGCGAAATCATCGATCGCCGACGGCGATATACCTTATCGCATTGGGAGATTTAAAGGTATCATAAACATGTGTTGCACTACACCTTCCGATTGCCGATAGCGATATCGCATCGGAGAAATAGGGGATGGTCTTTTCATTATATTCACTTTTCACCTTTCTCGATATCCGATAGTTGTTTGCTTTTTGGATCAAAGTAAGTCAAGGGGTGCATGCATTATGTTTTCTTTGTTGTTGCAATATGCGATCTTGCGATCGCTTTATCGCAATAATAAAGAATTTTATATTTATTCATAAGGCCGATTTCATTATAGTTCAAAAGGTTTATAATATGACATTTCCATTGGACCTTTTGATGAAGGATTTTCTAATGATGAGTTGATACCAATTTATTCACACATTTATGTTTAAAAGGGTCCCATTTCATATTATAGTTAGAAAGAAAAATTTTATGAAATGGGGGGTTGTTGTACAACACAACACTACCTATGAATAGTGTGTTCCATTCATAAACCTGAGGACTCACTCTACTTTCTAGTGAACAACTTTAGGACTTTCCATGAATAGTGAGATAATTCCAACCCCATAACTATAAATTTGTTATTTAATTCTATACCCAATAGATTAGAATCTGCACAAGGAGAACTCCATTCTCGTTTCAAAAGAAGATGCAATCGACTTGTACCATGTTATTTAATATTTTCTGTATTTATTCACATCCTTGGTCTGTGACATAAAGATGCAATAGGCTACCTTGCATGTTCTATACTAACACTCCTAAAAAATAATAAAGTATGCCCAAATCTATCATTTCAAATGATCTATGTAGCTCACCTTTTGGTTTTTCAATTATCAAAGTTGTTACCTATATTGATGAGAACTTCTACAATCGATACCACAATGACAATATATGTTATAGTTTTATCCATGTTTCTCTGAAGGTGTTTCTCCTTCAATAGAGCATCAATACACTGTAGCTTCCATTTAGGGGATAAGTGTACCCAGTAGCAACATTGGCCTATGTGCAGATGGGTTGAATGCACATTAGACTCTATCTGTTGTTTTGAAGGTGTTTCTCCTTCAAAAATACTTCATCGTAGTAGATACTTTTGGTTTTCACCTTCAGTAGATGCATGCAGCCTTGGGATACATGTTGTAGATTATATTTTTCCTATGAGGTTGTAGCAGCGATGAAAGAAGTGCTTGGAATTTAGGCATATTTAGTATGCCTTTATAATTTGACTTAGCTGCTCACTTTTCTTAATTTAGGTGTTTTTCTTCATTCTGTTTTATGTACAAATTTATCTTTAATAAAAGTGCATAATAGAGAAGGGTTATATATTTTGAGTAGGGGACACACTTCTAGGTAGGAGGTACTCTATTCTAGGAAGATTTTGCCATGCAGGTTAGGTGCTTTATTCGAGAATCCCAAGAGGCATCGTTGTAGCAATAAGAAATTCATTTATTTTGAGTTCTTCATTAGTGCATTGATAGTATATTGTTTATTCCATGCAATACCTCAATATTGTAGACAACCATATTTAGTATGCTTTTATAGTTTGAAGCAGATGCTCACTTTTCTTAATTTAGGTGTTTTTCTGAGTTATGTTTTATACATAGATTTATCTTTAAGAAAAGTGCATAGTAGAGAAAGGTTTTATATTTTGAGCAGGGGACACACTTCTAGGTAGGAGGTACTCTATTCTAGGAATCTTTTGCCATGCAGGTTATATGCTTTATCCGAGAATCCCAAGAGGCGCTATTGTAGCAATAAGAAATTCATTTATTTTGAGTTCTTCATTAGTACATTGATAGTATATTATTAATTCCATGCAATACCTAAATATTGCATGATCAAATTACAGTTAAGATTGTCATAGTATTTTGACTTATCCTCTTTTAGAGGGAAACTAGAGTTTGTTTCAAGCTTGCACATCACAATT
>APFE031056240.1:11192-21793 GCA_000404065.3 Pinus taeda | reverse complement strand
AACCATGACATCTGTGTAAAAAGTGAAGGAGTTTTTTCTTCTTTGGCATGTTGTGGAGAAAAACCTCTCTCATTGTTTCAAAATTCATCTTTAATTGCTCTGAAACAGCTTTTGAGTGAAACTTATCCCGATGTGTGAAACAAGGGATTTTGTCGAAATGAAGCGAAATGAAGGGGATAAGGGGCTTCTAAATTCTTGGGGAAATTTTGGGAAGTAGGTAGAGATGTTAGGAAGCATGGGAAAGTGCAATCTTAGAGATCGAGTGAGGGGAAGAGGTCCAAAAGGGAAAAACACAGGCCTAGCCTAGAAAATTGCCAAGTTGTGGCAAGAAACTAGGGTTTATACAAAAATGAGGAATTTGGGGGATCTCAGTGATGGAAAGTGTTTAATAAGGTACATGAAGGATAGGGGAAGGTGTATGAACATATGGATACAAGTTTTACTGATGATTTGGCCATCCAAGAGAAATTACCTCCAAAACCCTAGGAGAGGGAAATGACCTTACCTAGGCGCAACTAAAGCATGGACAAGGTGTGAAATGACCCAATGGAACTTGACATGATGATAACAACCTTTTGAATGATGATAGACTCAGCTGAATAGTGACATAGACTGACATTTGGGCAACTTTGAAAGGAGTGAAAGCAAAGCCTAGACCTAATCCCTAGTGACCAAATTTTGCTTGAAGACTCATTGAAATGACAAAATTTGATTTTGACACCTCAAAATCACTTGTAAGAGCATGTTTGATCACTGGAGGAAGGCTGCAAAGACTGACACTAACATTGGCTCCAATGGGGATGATAGCTCCTTGGAGGTGCCAAGAACAACAGATCTTTGGGAGAGCAGACAGTTCCTTCATCCATTCGGCAATGGAGTCAAAAACTGAAACTAAAATGCATGACTGAAAACTGATGACTCGGACGACACAAATTGACTCTCACTTAACTAAGAACTGACTTGATACTTAAAAACAACCGACAAACTGGAAATGATGCTCAAAGTGGAGCTTATTCATCAAAACCTACTCTAACAGTTTCATTCATGACCTGATCAAGTGAAATGAAACAACCAATGGAACGAAGTAAGTATTACATTTGCTGTTCAAATTTTCCGCAAGTGCTCACTTATGAACAACAAGAGAGAACTACTGAAAGGCAACTCCCATGACAACTTGGAAACATATCCGTTGAATGATATGGATCCTCTATCCGCCTCCAAAAACACTGCATAAGGATCTTGAAATTCAAGCACAGTGGAACTTAGCTCATCTAATGGATTACTGATTGTTTCCTCATACCATGAATGCAAACTTTGATCTGGGCCTTGTAACGAGACCTCTGCTGAGAATGACAAAGTAACCGGCTGCCGGATCAAATTCATATCAGCACATGTTTCAAGCTCACATGTAGTCAATGGAGAAAGACGTTGACTGCAAACCTCATCCAAAACATCAGCTATTGGATCATGAAAAAATTGAAAAGACTGTTGCAACGTATCCATTGAAAAAGGTTGACATCCTTCTAGCTGTTCATCTTTTTCTTGAGAGATTTTACGAAGATTCTGCCTTATAAACTGAAATGCTTTGAAACAAAAGGGTATAGAATCTTCCTGCATCATCAAATCATGTATTTCATCTTCCACACCTTCATCTGTAATCTGCCCTTCAATTTCATTTGGTGGCTGCAAATCTGATGCTACAGGTTGCTCAAGAATTTTGTTATCTGTCTCATCCTCAACATTATCACTGAGAGATTGCTGATTTGTTATAGGCTGTTCATTTGAAGATTTACTATGCAATCTACCCTTCAAAAACTGAAATTATTCAAAACAGAATGGTATGGAGTCACCTTGAATCATTAAATCATGTGTGTGCACTTCCAAGTCTTCAGCTGCAACTTGACAATCAATGGATTTCAGGGGTTGCAAATCTGAATATGAGAAGTCTTGAACAAAATTTTCATTGCTCTCAAGATGATTCAAATCAAGACTTGTTGACATTTGATTTCTGATTGCATGGTAGTTATCTCTGATGAACTGAAACGAATCAAAACAAAAAGGCAAATATCCTTCACTTACTTCTAAATTTGATGCACTTTCCTCATCATTGCCATAGCTGATATGCATCGGTTGATCATTGTATTCGAGCTGCTGAAAGTGAACTTCCTCCTCGCACAAACTAGCTACTGATTCGTTTGCAAGATTATCTTCTTTTTGGAGAACATAAACATCATCATACTGATCAAACTAAGGCAATTCATCATCAAACACACACATCATATCAACAACTCTCTCTTCTTCACAATGATTTATAAAACAATCACTACGACAACTGGGATAAGAAACAAAATGTTTTGGGTCAGCAACTTGTTCTTGAATGTTACTTCATTTTTTGCAATCATTTACCTCACCATCTTTTCTACTACATTTACGAAAAGATCAATATTTTCCTCTGAAAGTGTCAGCTGCTCTGAAATATTCTTCTTTTCTTCTTCCTTCAACCTTGCCGTCAAGATCAGCAAGTGAGCCTCTACATTTACTGCACTGTTCTGCATCTCGTGAAGTGTTGCAATATTCCTTTCTCTCAGCTGAAACTCCATTTCCGGATCAAAGGCACTCAGATAGTGCAAGAGAGAAGATTTAGGAGAAGGTCTTATATCAACTGGCATCGAATAATAAACTTGGTTAAATCTGGCCGAAAACTGTTGTACTGTCTCCCCTGGTAGTCTTTTCAGTTGGTTATACTCTTCTATAATAAGGAAAATGTTTTGCCCGATCATCCACTGTCGAGAAAACTTGACAAACTGCTGGAAATCTTAATGCTGCATCAGGCAAGGTTTTTGAACCCACTCTTGGGCTTTGGCTTGCAAAGAAAGAGCAAAAACCTTATACTAAATTTTTCGCTATCAACTTCAAAAAGGTCTAGAAAAGACTCAAAATTCTGCACATGTTGCTCAGCGTTGACATTCTTACTTTCACCATCGAACCTCGGCAAGTATAGATCATAGTTTTTGGGGAAATCATGGAGAATAGAAGGTAAAACAAGAGGTTTATACTGATCTGGAATTTTACAAGGTGTAGGGGTATGTACAGCAGGTATATAATCGGTCTTGGTCTCTTGGGGCTCATCAATTTGAAGATGGTCATCACAAAATTTTGAATAAAGGTCTTGATCAAGCTCAAAGGTATGCAAATCTTTGGTATTCACAATCTTCAAAGGGAAAGAATCAACTGCAGGCCGAGGATGTCTTCTCAAATACAGTATACTTTGCAAAGCCTTCTTGACATTCTTGGGAAAATAGAAGAAATAATTTCTGACAAAGAACAAAATGTCTTGGATGAAATTCCAACTTGAATACCTGATCTGTCCATGTTGTCCTTTCATGTTTTTGATGGTCGAGATCATCCTCCAGTGGAGTCTTTGGATCTGATCTCAAAAATGATTTAGAGTCTCTAGGTGAATGATTTCAGCCTTGCCAGTGTCTAATCGTTGTCCACCGTCAACAATCAGATCTGAATTCGATACATGTACTGGGGCAATTTATAAGTTAATTGTTACGATTACAAGCTAGACCGGAGATCGACTGAAGCAGCGTTTATCTACTATGCACTCGCAGAGCAATGTGCAGTTCGAAGGCTACCTAGCGTGACTTCAGACTCCGTCTGTAGCTATAAATCAAATAACACAAACAAGCAAACCAGTTCTTCCCTAGTATGGTCGCCACTATGTTAGTGCTCAAATCTACCTTAGGCTAAAATAAGGTAAAACTCGAGGCTACATCAAACGATGCTCAGCCTCGTAGCTATCCCTACGAGGACATGAGAGGGCTCTCTCCGGGTCAATCTCGGCAAAAGATAATCAACGAGGTCGAGATGACTGAATTGATGACTAGTTTTAGGCTAGGTATGAAGTACAAAGACTGTGAAATTGAGTTTTTGAGGTTTTGTTGAATTCAAGGGAAAGGCAATTTTGGGTGCGGGGATGAGGCACAGCTTTTGCAGAGGTTTAATTGGGGCAAGATAGGCAATTGTTTTGATGCCTTAAAGCAAGTGAGATGGATAGATCAGACTGATGAGGAGCTAAGGAGAGCAATGAAGTCTCAAGGATTCTCCTTAAACTAAAGAAAACATAGAAAATTAAACAAATTTAAAGGCAGAGCATAGCAAGTTCATGGATTCTACCTTAACACTTCATTCGTTTAATTACAGAAGATTAAATAAAGAAAGTGGTGCACATACACAACTTACAAGTACTGAGAGAAACACACCATCAACACATAAAGCCACATGAATCCTAGATAGTGATGCAAAACCCTGGTCTTTCCTTTGCCAAAAATGCAGATAAGATACGTACAATAGAGTGTCAAGCTATTCCCAAGAGTCCAACCTCTCCAACCTCTAAAAATGATTGAGAAATTACATCATATAGACCATCCTAACCCCTTTCCTTGCCTCTAGGGGTCGAGCTCATCATTCTAGGAGCTGTTTGAACTAATTCTAAACAAGGAACTGAAATCCAGGTAGTCAAACAACTTACCCCTATATGCTAGGAAACTAATTCATTCATTTAATTTTCACCTTTTAGTGAATGAATCCTCTAGAACAAGTAAAAATGTGCCAAAATTACATCACACACATCAAATTACATCAAGTTGGGTCAAACACCACATCAAGAGGTGAAACTAGTCATAACTGGCCGAACTTCTGAGCTGGAAGGTGAAAATTGTGCCAAAAAACCCTGTGCGCTATGCGCCTGAGCCCTATGCACCGCTCGCCTTTCCACCTATTTTTGGGGCATTTCTCGGCTTCCAAATTGAGCTCAGGTTGGCTTTTTGGAAAGCCCTAGATGTCTACTTTCTAACTCAAGTGGAATTTTCCAATTTGGTGTCAGTTTGCCCCTCCAAAAGTGCATTCTCCCGAACGTACTTCCTGCTGGTGCAAAAGGTGGCAGAAAGGTGATTTTCATGGTGTTTTTGAGCCTTTTGGTCACCGAGAACTTGATGAAATGCTTTGGAAATAGCTGAGCATATATAATTCATCATGACAAATCCAAAACTACAAGCCATTTGTGATTTGGATCTCCCGATCTTATGGGTCGCGCGCAGCACGCTACGCGTTGAGCCAAAAAACCTGTTTTGCAAGCCAAAAATTTCAAAATGACAAACTTTCCTCCGAATTTGCTCAAATTTTGAGTGAAGACCCTCCATCATGTATCATGCTCAACTAATGAAGCCTCGGCCAAAACTCGAAGTGGATCAGGCCTTTTGCGTTGTTTTTGCACTTTGCTCAAACGCCTCTTGAGGATCTTGATTTTCGCTTTGCAAACATGCATGCGAGCCCGATAGTGAGTTTTCATGTGATGAAGCATGTCTTCATCTCTATTGGCCTTTGGCAACAATTTCTCCAGATGAGTGTTAACATGTATGAGCATAGACTCTCGATCAACCTCTATCTCCTGCTGAATGGGTGTCATCTCATTTAGGCTTCTTTGGGCAGCCTGCCGGTCTTCACGGATGTTTTTCCACTTCTATGAGGCCTCCGGGGTGCATTTTCTTCCGTGGGTGAGTCGCTTTGGGTTTCCACCTCATAGTTTGATGAATGATTAGATGACATGATTGATGCTATTAAAATTGTCTTGGAGAAGTGAATGTTGGTCACAAAACTATGTTGGACTACTGTTGTGATATGATTGAAATCTGCCTACAAAGGGGAAAAATGGAACAAGGGACTGTCAAGAAGGGGAAAATATGAAGGGATTAGGGGATATTAGGATATATTTTGTTTAGGGAAATGTAGGAGGGTTTGGGAGGTTTATATAAGTTAGGGTTTGGGGTTTGTGCATTTGACAATGGGTGGAAGGGAATTGGGGATAGGGGTTTAGTAAGTTTAGGGGATAGGGAACAATAACATTCAAGGGGAATGGTATATGCGAGACGGGAATGATGGAAAAAGGGAATAATGTGATGGAGGGGGATCCTTCGTAACAAAACGATGAATGTGCAACCCTTAATAGCAGTTGGCTTGAGGATTTTTAGAGGTAGGGTTTGGATGTTTTGTTTTGAACATTTGGAACCATCAACCACCATCACATAACACACAAATGGATGAAACAATGGGATGTCAACCCTACCTGGCCAATTTGTACGGAGAGGAGGCGATTTGATGCCTTTCCAAGCAATTTTCGGCCTTAAAACCCAGTGTGTCGTACGCCTCACCCAAAGCACCGCACGCCTCTGATGCGCCGCGTGCGTGTCTTTTTACACTGAGTTTTGGTGCCTGATGCGCTGTGCGCCCAGCCTGATGCGCTGCGGGCACCCAGCTACATAGTGCACTTTTCAGGAGGCTATTGGAGGCCTTCTCGATATCAAAATCGGGTGCATGATAGCTCGTTGGAAAGGCCTTTAAGTCTACATTCAAACCCAACTAGAATTTTTCAATTTGGACATCACTTGCCTTGCCAAAAATCAAATCTCCCAAGACTGGTCAAAATGTGCCAAATGAGGCTCCCTCAAGGTAGAGTGCTGTTCCAGTCAACTTTTGAATGCCTTCCTCAACTCCACATTGAGCTCATCATATCTCATTGGAAATCTCTTTGTATCTAGTTATCATTTGACTCATAAAAAAAGTCATTTGGCCAACCATGCTAGGAGAAATCTTGATTTTCCCAAGGTCACTTCAGAGGTGCATTCAATTCTCCTGAGGCAATGATATTTTTGACATTTCTCTAAAACCATGACACCTATGTAAAAAGTGAAGGATTGTTTTCTTCTTTGTCATGTTTTGGAGAAAAACCTCTCTCAATTTTTCAAAATTCATCTTTGATTGCTCCGAAACATCTTTTGAGTGAAACTTATCCCGATGTGTGAAACAAGGGATTTTGTCGAAATGAAGCGAAATGAAGGGGATAAGGGGCTTCTAAATTCTTGGGGAAATTTTGGGAAGTAGGGAGGGATGTTAAGAAGCATGGGAAAGTGGAATCTTAGAGATCGAGTGAGGAGAAGAGATCCAAAAGGGAAAAACACAGGCCGAGCCTAGAAAATTGCCAAGTTGTGGCAAGAAACTAGGGTTTGTGCAAAAATGAGGAATTTGGGGGATCTCATTGATGGAAAGTGTTTGATAAGGTACATGAAGGATAGGGGAAGGTGTATGAACATCTGGATACAAGTTTTGCTGATGATTTGGCCATCCAAGGGAAATTACCTCCAAAACCCTAGGAGAGGGAAATGACCTTACCTAGGCGCAACTAAAGCATGAACAAGGTGTGAAATGACCCAATGGAACTTGACATGATGATAACAACAATCTGAATGATGATAGACTCAGTTGAATAGTGACATAGACTGACATTTGGGCAACTTTGAAAGGAGTGAAAGCAAACCCTAGACCTAATCCCTAGTGACCAAATTTTGCTTGAAGACTCACTGAAATGACAAAATTTGATTTTGACACCTTAAAATCACTTGTAAGAGCATGTTTGATCATTGGAGGAAGGCTGCAAGACTGACACTAACAAGCCCTTCAGTAAGTATTGACCCATCATTAGGATTACCCTAGCTTCGACACTGATCCCGGTTTAAAACATGGGTTCTTTTATTTCTTTCTTAGCTTGAACACATTCAAAGACTTGTCAAACTCAACTATTTTGATTGGGAAAGGATAGTAAATGTACCGAACTTTTGATAATCAGATGTTAAGTGCATTCCCTAGTGTTGTTCCGCTGCTATAGAGCCTGTTCAGTACCCTAGTGAAGTCACCTTAAGGAATCACAAGCATCACTTCATTACCAACAGGCTTGTTCAGTACCCTAATGAAGTTGCTTGCTTCACCTCTCTGCAGAGGAAGCCTTTCTCTTATTCACCTCTTTATTTAGTTACTGATAGAATGTGCAAAGGACCTTACTTATTTTTGAATATGGAAGAGGTATCTTGTCTTATTTAAATTTCAAGAGACGTTGTTCCTTATCTAAGGGATTCATATAATGTCTGAAGATGATATGCTCATTTGAGACTTTCTCCTTCCCTTTCTATACTCGATTGAGTTTACACATGAGCACATAATTAAGTAAAATATCAAGTTAAGAATGAGGATCCAAAGATACGGGCATCATAGGTCCACCGAGAGTTTTCCAGTTCGCATGACTGATATTTTCCATCCGGATATTACTTGACTCAAAACACTTAAACACAAACAAAGAAGGAGACTTAACAAATAGCCAAGCATTGTGGATGTCACAATCCCATTTCATTTTTGCCATGTTGTTCTTTTGGGCCATACATACACTCTCACACAAGGTCTTATTTATGTACACTTGCTAAGACAAAGGAAAGAAATAATACATGACAAAGAAAAACGATAAAAAATCAAAGAAATACATATGTACGTAGATAGGAAAAAAACCAAGGGCTGCTACTGGAAATAGTGCTTAAGGTCCTGGCCATTCACAAGAAGAGGATCAGTTCTTCCATCTAAGGATCTCAGTCGGTAAGAATGGTGGCCAATATTTTCAAGGATGGTGTAAGTTCCAATCCACAAAGATTGAAATTTGGTGTGCTTTCCTTTCTTTCATGGGCTTTGTCCCACTTCAATACTAGGTCTCCCACACATAAATCTTTGTTGCAGACTTCTTGTCACATTAGAGAAATTTTGAGGTCAAAAATGGTCCTCAAAACAGATGTGTACAACCAAAATCAACTTTATAAGAACCCATAGGATTAAATATGATGATGTCAACCATGGGGGATAATTCACCATTTTTGGAGTAAAAAAGTAAAAAGATTAAAAAATAAAACTATTTTCTCAACTTATATTTTAAACTTTTCACCCTATGGTTTTACTCAAATTTTGAGTGGGAGAATTCGTTGGATGTGGAATTTAATTCCTCATCCAAGGAGTACCCATGTTGCACACTTTTGATGGATCTTGCTACACGAAAAAAGAGAAATACATGTAAAAATGTGATTGAAATCACATTTTTTTAATGTATTTCTCATTTTTCGTGTAGCAGGGTCCATCAAAAGTATGAAACATGGGTACTCCTTGGATGAGGAATTAAATTATGCATCAAATGAGTGCTCGTACCCAAAATTTGAGTAAAATCGTAGGGAGATAAGTTTAAAATACGAGTTGAAAAAGTTGTTTTTTCTTTTTTCCCTCTAAAATTCAATGATGTAATCTAGTCTTATTTTATTATTTCCAATATTATTTTATAATATTCCTTAGGAGGCCCATTTTAGACCTCAAAATTTCTCTAATGAACCAACGGTTGATTTGATTCTGGTGTATGGAAAGCTTTTCTTTTGCTTTGAGGCTCTCTTCCTCTAGCTTGAGAAGAGTATACATCCTACTTTGAACAAGAAGACAAGATTTACCTTGAGATTCCTGAGAAAGTTGCAAGGCTATGAGGCATATGTTCGGAGGAAGGATAACTTCTTTTCCATGTACAAGAAAGTAGGGAGAAGTCTTCAGAGAGGTTTGGGAGTGACATGGTCAGCCCATAATGCATTCACCAAAGCATTATGCCAGTTCTTATGCTCGGAGAAAATGGTTTTCTTAATAATACAGATTAGATTCTTGTTTGTAGACTCAGCCAAACTATTTCCCTAAGGGTAGTAGTTTGATGTGTGCTTTAAAACAATGTCATTCTCTAATGAAAACTCATAAAGCTTTAACGAGGAAACATAAGTTTCATTTTCAAATACAAGCGATATAGAAACACCAGACCTAGTTATGATGTTCTGCTTGAGAAATTGGATGACTTCCTGATCATTAACTTGTCTTAGCGGAACTGTTCGGTCCACCGAGTGAAGTAATTAATTGTAGTTAAGTTGTCCCAGTGTTTCTTTTATGAATGAGGAAAGATTTCACTAATAACATCCAATCCCAATTGCTGAAATGGTTCCTCAATTTCTATGGATAACAACGGGGAGGCTGACTTCTTATCACAAACAGTACATCTTTGACATACCAGGCACTTTCGGACATAAGCATGAGCATGCTTAAATAATGTAGGCCAATAGTAGCCAACCCTCATCACCTTATGAGAAGTAGTATTGCCTACAAAGTGCCAACCAACTGGTCCATCGTGAATATCTTTTAGTGCCCTTTCTGAATTTGGAGGCTCTAAACATTTGAGCAGGACACCATTGTGGTGCTTCTAACAAAGCACACCAAACACAATTTGATAGGATAAAGCTTTAAGGTGTATTTCCCTCTTCTGTTTGGTCGATAGATGTGAAGGCAAGGTGTCATGCTCTAAGTATTGTCGTATATCCACATACCAAAATGTGGTTGTATTTGTAGGAGGATGTTAAACCAGCTCAAGAAAAGATAGAAAAGATAGATCAATGCCTTAGAATTCAGCCTCTTCAAGGGGGCAACCTCCTTTACATTACATAAATGAACAATTCTTGGATGATTCAAATGACAAAAGCTCCTTTCTATATATATGAGTCTAAGGAGTCATAATATAACCCAGCCGACCTACCAATAATAATATAAAGCCACAAAAATAACAATAGAGGGACTCTATGGGGCACAGTAATAACAATATGGGGATAATAGGGGCGCAACAATATTAATAAGGGGTACAACTACAATAGTAA